>CAJQUW010011896.1:0-74390 GCA_907163375.1 Prostheceraeus crozeri | reverse complement strand
ACCAATAACATCATTTGCAGAGTAGAAAAATCTTGCTAGTAAACAGATTGTCTTTGTGAATAATTGAAACAGGAATGATCGTGGTAAATGGCATGTTTATTAATGTCTACAATCCTCAACAAGTATGGTTGTAATAGAAGTGTAATAACCTTATATACAAAAGCTGCACAATAGCAACCAATCACAGACACGCATGATGACTCATCATGAACGATATACAGTGACTGTTGAAATTATTTCTTCATCACAAAGGGACAAAATGTAGTTTCCAAGGGTATATAGCATGTAGAACACATGACAAAATGAGAACATGGTAACAAGAGAAGGGATTTTTCCCGTTCAAAACACCTAATGCAGTTCCGTTCACATAATAGTTTAAACGTCTCTGTTTCTAATTTCTTTCTGAAGTCACTTTCATTGTTAGAACATTTTGATAAATCAATTGAAGGTTTCACTTTTTTTATCTCCGTTTCAGAAAGTTCCAATTTCATCCTCCTAATTTCACTGTCTTTATAATGTAGCATTGAGAAATCTTCTATCCAACTACGATCCAATTTAGCATTCATGGTATGCTCATCCAGATCCATTAGTCGTTCAACTAAATCACCAGCTTTGATATTTTCATTTAGATTTGTAACAGTTTCTATAGCCTTTAGCGAATAACCAAGGTCTCTTGCAACAATCCATGAAATTGGGTAACTAACCATCAAGCAACTTCCACGTATTTATAACTTAACCTAGTTATGAAAATAAATAAAATTGTCATCATAGTCACAATGGCCACAATTGTCGCATTTGAGCAAGCAGTCTCAAAACAAACACCTGTTTAAGTACCGAAATAGATGTTCGCATCCCTATTCTAATTCACATACTCTAATTCAATTTCGGAACAAGGCGTTCCGAATCATTGAGTATGATCTCAATTCGCCTATCAATCGGAACGCGGTTCCTATTTACATGTTCCTATCCATGTTCGCATCCATTCGCAATTCGGAACATGTTCATATCCATGTTCGCATTCGCAATTCGGAACACATGTTCCTGTCCATGTTCGTATCCACTATCAGTGCGTCCGCAATTCTAACTACTCTCGTTCTCCTGATCTGAATCCCATAGAAAATGTATGGAGTATTCTAAAACATAACGTTCGTCGTTCACTGCTACCTACAGATGGCGTATCACTACTTACGTCACTGTTAAAAAGAGAGTGGAGAAAGTTAGATCAGTCAAAAATCAACGATATCATCGAATCAATGCCTAGACGAACTGGTAATGTCATTGACAATAAGGGTAGGGCCACAAAATATTAGCTTCTTAAGAACCGTTACTGTATCATAGCTTATCAGATTATATAAGGACATTTAAATATATTAGGGACATGAAATAACATGAAAAATGCTTTCTGTATCATATTTATGTTTTATTTAGTCAAATTTTAGGATGATCCACTTTTTATGAAACAGACTGTAATTCTTGAGCATTAAGACGAAAGAAATGAGCCATCGGCCGTCAATTGTCTGATACAGCGCTGTCAGATGAAGTGATTCCTTAGTCCACTCACAAATCTAAGGAAATTGTGTAAGATGCCGCGGGCACAATCCAGCACAGCATCAGGGATCTCAAGGGAACGAAGATATTGATCTAAAGAAGAATTGCTGGACAGATGACATGCTTTATCGACCAGTTTTTTGCATAAGTGATTAATCCTCTTTCATTGTCATATAATTAATGCGGCTAAATCCCATGTAAGGAGTTTCATGCATTTATATGAGTTACGGCATATCTTGAATAGATAAGGAAATTAAAGATTATGTGTGGTCAAGCACCACGCTGTTGCTTTTCACCTCTATACGCTGTAAATATGCTTTTTCAATTTAAAAAAGTGTCAACTATGTCGCGAGGTGATGATGCTAAATAACAATCGATAGACGATTAGCAAGTGACATTTCTCTGGAATTTTCGTCAAAAGAGCCGATTGAATATTTATTTTAACTTTTGACGTAATGACTTCATTTTTTCAAATACGGGATATATGTCCTCAGTGCTTTCGCTTTCCCTGCTTTAACAAATCTAAAAATAGCTTGCAAGAATATGTATCTGTATGTGCATTAAATGAGTTCCAAATAAAATGTGAAAGACAAGCGATTCACAATAGTCAAAACAAGTGAACATCTGCTATGCATTGAATGTTTAAAGATTCACATTACTGCTCAGCAGCAATCACTTTGCTTACAGATGGTGCACGGGCCTTACAGTTTACAATCGTGTACTCAAAAATCAGCTTCTTAGAATGATTCTTAAGGCGATTACAATCAACTGACGAACTCGATATTTTCCTTGGGATGGATGGTAAACTGTCACCCGGCCCTGATGAAAAATTTACCCGCGCCGGGTCCGGGCCGAGCAAAAGCGGCCCGGTTCCAGCTCTGGTCGCGTATGCACGTGGTCATGTTCTTCCAATAGCTATTAATTGCGACTAATTCAAGAGAACTACATTTCTTAAGCAAGTTCATATTTCTTCATATCAGAAAATGTCTGAAAATAAAACTCATGCTGCAACTACTCCGATTTTCGATCATTTCTCCAAAGAGAATTACAGTATAGGTAGGACAATAATTCCGATTAAATATGAGAGGTCGATCAAACAGACGCAGTACAAAGTTAAAAAATTATGCACAATCGCAGAACTGATACTCGACACTTTTAGCATGACACTTCTTCACAAATTGTCAATTAGGCGCATAATGACCACATGAAATTGAATATCTATCAAACTCCAGTCCAGACAACTAACAGAGAATTGAAGAATTTTACAGCAATTTATAAAATAGGCAGGGATGGTCCACTCAGTCGACAAAGTCCTCGCATCATAAATTAGCGAGTTAGAATAACCACAAATATGCCAAGAGCAAACATTTCGACAGCTTCCATTACACACAATTACAAGATGGTCCATGACTATATTATGGCAATAGCAAAATGATGATTTTGCATTATACAGTTATCACAGGACACTAGCATATATACTCTATCAACTGAGACAGCCTTCTTGTGCTAATGCCTCTTCATACAAAACAATTCTTCATTTCTAACAATGTTTCGTCATTCAACTTTATCAAGACTACGATTAAAACGATGACAATGATGAGAGAAGCATGAAAGAAACAATTCAATTTTGATAAAGCACAAGTCGAAATATTGGATCATATGAATAAAACGGCATTTTGATAATTCTTGGAAGGGTCAAAATGTTTGTACTTCAATTGCAGGAACACATTAGGAAACCTAATTTTCTTTTTTTCAGTGTATAATTCTAACTAGATGCTACTCCATCCGATCACACGCCGCGCACAACACACGTGTAACGCACGTGTCCAACGTCAAGCTTCAAGCGTGAACAAACAGTACATGGGTTTGAGATTGGAAATGCAAATAATAGTTGTTGGCGAAACTTTGTATTGATCTTGAAAAATAATCATTCGTTCTGACTCGAGATTCATTTTAATGATCAAGCGGTTGAAGAGCATGTCAATCTTGTCTAACAGCAAACAATTCCTCCTAAGGAAGACTTTGTCAGAATTAAGTACAAAATCTTGAGAAATGTCATCAAATACTTATGTTAGTCTCGTGTATTTGAATGAAATCGTGAATACTTGGAATTCTCCTCATACAATTACAGCAAATATCTTCGTTATCTTTGTAGGTTACCGGAATTCTGGGGGTGTAGACAAAGTCAAATATAGACATAAACGAAAGGAATAATAAATGACTAGGTCAAGCTCGATGTTCAAATACTAATTCCACGTGACGAGGCCCCCGCACAGGTCCACTATGAAATGGCTCCATCAATTCTTCCTTGCTAAAATTGGCATACTTGTCAGCCACACGGATTCTGTAAGACTGTAGAATTGATGCCAGTGCAACAAAAGATTCATTCCGAGCTAAAGACTCGCCGATACACACTCTACGACCAAGCGAGAAAGGAAGAAAAGCATCTGGATGCCTCAATTCGAAGTCTTTGCCAACATCATCCATAAAGTTGGCTGATGGGTCAAAATCATGAGGTCGTTTCCAATATTTGCTACTTCGTAGGAGTGAATATATGTTTACAGAAAGATAGCAGTTAGCTGGAATGCAGTACGTGGCTCCATCATCAGTTTCAATTGTTAGATCTTCCGTTACTGTGTGCGGAATACTTACAGCTGCTACACATCCATAACGCATAACCTCATGAACGACAGCTTTTACAAAAGGAAGATCCTGAATATGACTATACTTAATTGTTGCTAGACTACCCAATTTCTCTTCAATCTCCTCGTGTGCACGTTCCTGGACTTCCGGATGCAGACTCAGAAGGGTCATCCCCCATTCCAACGTCATTGCAGTGGTATCGGCACCAGCTACAAAAAGTTCCAATAATATACGACCTAAGTGAGTGTCCTCCGTCTCAGTATTTTTCATGAAGCCACCTTCTTCTTGAGAAGGATTATTTGGGTCTAGAAGATAAGCTTCAATGAAATTTGTAGGTTCCAGATTTGCTTTCTCTGCTGTAGACAGACTCTTTCTAACGTCAGACACTGTCTTCTTCATGTAATCCGCCACTCGCTTTTGAGCAACAACGCCTTCGTAAGAAGGCATTAATTTCGATAAAAATGGAATAGAATATAGAAATGTAAGATTTGGAAAGAAGAAAACAAGAGGATAGTGCTCCTGGAAAAAGCTGTTCGTATCTCTCAACAAGTTATCGAACCAAGAACCTTCGACTGACAGATTCTGTCCAAATAGTAAACTGCAGATCACTCCACCAACAAGACGATTACAAATAGGACCGGGATAAACAGGTTTCCCTTCCACAGCCTCGATTTTAGAGCGGAAAATCGACATTTCCCGATCTATCAAGTTGTCGATAATATGAGCCTTTCCTAAACCGAATTCACGCAAGATTCTCAATGCAAATCTTCGGTTTGGCTTCCATCTGTGTGACGGGGCGCATATGATACCAAGATCAGTTGGATTATTCAGCTGAAATATAGACACAAATGGTCTATCGCTACTAAATTTACCTAGTTCAATGAAAATCTTTCTCGCTAGACGAGCATCATTAACAAAAACAGAGTGACGATTGATTGCTTGTAAATATACTAGAGGATGAGGACCTTCTTCTTTATCAAATTCCTCCAAGAATTCATAAACAGGACGACCTCTGAGAAATGGAAATGATCCCAAAATAGGAATTCGCTTAGGAGTTGGTGGTAGGGGTGCTTCCGATTGACGCCTTCTACCAATTTTCGTGCGCAGATGCATCAGGAGAAGAACGAATCCAAACAGGGCAAACAATTCCGCTATCATCTGAAAGAAGCAAAACAATGAGGAAGTCGTGAGTAGATACCTAATTTGAAAAGATGAAAAGAGCGCGTTCACAATAATGGATATAACAAAATATTTTCTTGTCTAAAAAAATTGGGAATGTATTTTAAAGATATTTGGCATGCAATTAAAATTCTGTACTTTATGTAGCAACGCAGTTTTTGTTAAATTAGTAAAACTCTCTTTTAACAAAGTTCGTTCGTTCTTTCGTGCCGCTAGGTCGTAGGCCGACCCGTAGGGACCCAGACCGCACAGCGGACCCAGCAGATTGTTGATCCGCCTACCACTGATGACGACTCCCATCTCAAGCAACTCTAAAGCTCTGCGTATGACTGCCTCGGTGAAGAGGTTGAAGAAAGCTTGGGAGAGAATACATCTCTTTCGAATTCCCTTTTTCCCACCGGAAACCAGTCACAGTCTCCATGATTCGTGCGTGCCAAGGCTTCATGGTGCTGGCAACTGTCGAACGAGTAAGTATTATATGTCTCGGCACACCCATCCCTTCGTGGACAGTCCATAGCTTCGTGTGGTCGACGCAGTCGAACGCCTATAGTCCATAAAACAGAAATACAGCTTTTGGTTGACTCTCTCAGACTTGGCCATGATTGCCCTCATTTTCGAAATGAGATCACGCGTCCCCCGGCCTTTTCTGTACTCGCCTTGTTACGGAGGAAGCTCTCTGTTAACAATCTGATCGATTCTGGAGAACTTTCCAGTCAACTCCTTCAGGTATTCATGCAGGTATATTGTTCTGTTTTGTGTACTGTGTTTTTCGATTTCAGCGTTTGTCGTTTATGGTTCGCCAGTGTTAAAAATTTCTGGTAATTAGTAGTAAGCACATCCCAGACGCAAGGACAAAATGTGAAATGCTGAGTCATCGGGCTGACTCAGCCCCCCCCTCTGGAAGGAAGTGTGAGGGAGAGGGTCAAGGATGTGTTGGGAGGAATGGGTCCGTGAGGAGGAAACGGGTCCCCCCCCTCTGGAAGGAAGGAAGGAGTTTTCCCGCAAGGGGTAGGAAGGGAGAAGGGTAGGAATGTGGGAAGGATAGAGTGTGGAAAAGGCTGGTGTTGGTGGTGTTGGGATGAGAAAGGCTGGAATTCGGCGTGAAGGAGGTCTCGGATGAGAAAATGGAGTGCAAATTCGGACTCTACGTGAAATTTTGGGTTAGGAAGGATGTTTCCAGCGACATTGGAGAGAAAAAGTTTTGAAGACCTCCCCCCCCCTCCTACCAAACTTCCAACTTTGGTGTTAGACATCGTAGAAAGTCGTGCCATAGCTCATTTGAAAGCTGGGAGTGAGAAAAAGGCAGTGAAAAGCTCAGTTTGGGTTCATTTTCTTGGGTTTAGGGAGGAAAATGGCAGGAAACCGTCAGAGTTGGAAAAGGCAGGTGTTGGAGGTTTTGGGATGAGAAAAGTCGTTTTTCGGGCAGAAGGAGGCCTCGGATGGGAAAATGGAGTGCAAATTCGGACGTTTTGGCCAAAGTTGGGTCTAGGAACTTCTTCCCAACTCAATCGGGGAGAAAAAGTTCAGACCCCCCCCCTCGGCACCGATCTTCCAACTTTGGTTCTAGTGGACGGATTTTGTCGTGCCATAGCTCGTTTGAAAGCTGGGAGTGAGACAAATTCACTGAAACAAACGGCTTGTTCATATCTGTCTTCGTTTAGATGTGAGACGCCATTTAAGATTTTGGGAGATTGTCGAAAAACGACAGAGTTAGAATTTTGGACGTTTTGGGTTGTAGCTTCAAAACGAAGCATCGGATTGGAAAACGAATTTCAGATTTGGAATCAGCGTGAAATTCTCTATCTGTATGGTGAGTTTCAAGTCAATCGGAGATTTTGAAGTCAATCGGAGAGAAAAATTTTCAACATTTTTCGAAAAAACGACAGTTAGAATTTTTGCGATGGCTGCCTACTGTGGAGCCAAAACGAAGCATCGGATGGGAAAACGGAGGTCAGATTCGGATTCAGCGTCAAATTCTACATGGAAATGGTATATTTCCAGCTCAATCGGAGCACTAGAACCGGAGATAGACGGGTTTTCAGTGTTTGGATGATGGGTATTACGTCATCAGCTGATCGCCACACACTATATAAGTGGAAACTCGGCTTGTGGAAATCAGTTCTCCTCCCGACTGGGTTGGGGTAGGTGAACTCTGGAGCTCCGATGATAGCATTGGAAATCTGAAAAACCGGGTTTCTGTAAGAAACCGACTTAGAAAATTTCATTGCTGATATCAGCTAGACTTAGAGGTTCGCCAGGAGATGGCCTTCGTCTCCAGGCCATAAAAGACTCCAAAACTTTAAAGGCTTGTAACTTTGCTTTTACAAGTCCGTTTGACTTGATTCAAAAAAGGTTCGGTTGCTATTGACCTGCCCTAAGTGATAGACTACTTATAAAATGTCATAAGTAGTGCTAAAAAGTTGAAAAATTTAAATTCACTAGTTTTGGAGGTTTTCTGGGGTTTTCGACCCTGCTGAAGTCAACTAGATGATTTTTAGTGAGCCAGTCTTCTCATGGACTAAGCAGCTTTTCACTGAAAGCGAGCAAGACACGCAGAGTTTTGCTGTAATATTCCACTGACAGGGTGTTCCTTCGGGACGGCGGACGATGCCGTAGTGATAAGTGTGGCAAAGGAGTGTGTCATAGTTTAGACCGTAGCCGCTGGGACAACTCATGTCTCATGGGCATTTGACACAGTTCTCAACGTAGCACTTTGAACGCCAATCGGTTGAGTCTTAGCTATCTTGTCATGGGTGGCCTCTAAACATCTCCATTGCAAAACGCTGGTGAATCAAGCTCTCTACGGCTTGCTATCAAGCTGATCAAAGTCTGTCAACCTCTTACCAACTCCACCGGTTTTCATGTCTGGCAATCAAGTCATGGACGGTGCACGATTTTCGGTGTGATACCTCCTGTGGGTGATTTCGAGACAGCGGTGAAGTCCGTAGCTGCACGGGACGTGGGCAATGGTAATCCTTGTGAAACCTCTCTGCGTCATGTTTGCAATGTTTCGTCTCCGTGATAGAGACAAGCAGAACTGATGAATGGAATGAAGGGAGGACATTCATGCGCCACACGCAACACATCACAGACTTCTCTCTTCGCTAGTGAACAAGCTCTTGTCAGTATCGTCAGAAACTTTATCATATTGTACAAAAGTTTTATTGCAACACAGGTTGATGTATAGTTAGAAAGTTTGATCATCAACGTTTTATTCGTAAGTCTAGTCAGAAACTGTATCATAGTTTGCAAAGTTAGTGTAGTCAAAAAATTTTACTGTGACACACGTTTGTAAAAGTAAAGTCTGATCATTGAAGTTGTATTCGTGAATGTCGTCAGAAAGTGTATCATGGTTTGTAAAAGTTTTTATTGCACCACAGTTGATGTATAGTTAGAAAAGTTTGATCATGGCGTTTTATGAAACACACATGTCATAAAATGTAAGCGTTAGTGTAGTCAACTAGTTTTACAGCAACGCACGTTTGTGAAAATAAAGTTTGATCATTGACGTTGTATGACTGACCGAACTCATCACAGCACTAGAAAGTTTTAGAAGGTTTTACTGCACAGTGTAGATTGTCTTGTAACTTACTTTCACAGTGTTAGAAAGTTTCATTAGAGACAGTTGTCAACTGTTCCCTTATTAGAAAATTCAAACTCCATGACTGTTAGATTAGCTTCATCAGGTTTACTAAAAGCAGTCTTCTACTGCAGTGAGACTGAGAGTTTAGAATGTTTTATGAAAACAGTGTTCACCATAGCACTAGAAAGTTTTAGAAGGTTTTACTGCACTGTGTAGATTGTTTCACAGTGTTAAAAGGTCTTATAGTAAGTACTACAGTGGTGAATGCTTTATAAAACCAGGTAAGGTCTTGTCAAAAACGTTGAGTGTGTGAGGGTTAGTTCCATGACATTTAATCATGTGGGTCATAGCACAAGTCCTAAAGTCCACAATCCAAGGGTAGGGTCATCTACGGTTGGATTTAGGTTTTATATAACACAAATGAACCGTGAAACATGAAGTCTATCACGTTGCTCATATGAGATGCATTATTAAGTGCTGCTAGACATCGAAATGAAAACCCAAGTCATCATGAATTGAACATGAAACGTCTGAGATGGATAAGAATCATTGTTGATGTATGCATTATTTCATGACAGCAGAGTTTCAATCGTTTACAAGTCACAGGGATGAATGTGTATTTAGAGTTAACCAAACGCTGTTTATAAAGTGACATACAATTTGCGACTAACACTTAGTCTATCGGGTTTATCACTTGTGAATGACCAAGTGAGATTTACATGACATCGAATTAGGAAATGTAAACCAAGCGTCATATGAAAGTGTATAGAATAAATATTTTGTAAACGAACGTTCTTGGATGTGTTACACACCTTTTCTGTGCCTGAAGTTTTACAATGTCAAGTTCATTCTTGAACATGTCAATGACATGGATACATTCCAAAAATCAATAATCCAAGGGTAGGGCTATCTACGGTTGGATTTAGGGTTTTAGGGTTCTATATAACACAAGTGAATGCTAGCCGTGAAACATAAAGTCTGTTACTCTTGGTCATAATGTACATATGAGACAAATTATCAAGTCTTACCAGTCTCTGAAATGAAAGTTGAAGTATAAAGTATAAAATAAAGTTAGAATCATTTCACTGTTTGTAAAGTTGGAAATAAAGTTGAAGTTTGTAAAGTCAGAATTAATGTTAGAATCATTTTAGTGTTTGTAAAGTTAGAGATAAAGTTGTTGTTTGTAATGTTAGGAATAAAGTTAGAATCATTTCAGTGGTTGTAGTGTTAGGAATAATGACTGATTCATTTCACTGTTTGTAAAGTTAGAAATAGAGTTGATGATCGTAAGTTTGAATTAATGTTAGAATCATTTCAGTGTTTGTAAGATAGGTGAAGCATAAAATAATGTAAGAATCATTTTAGTGTTTGTAAAGTTAGAGATAAAGTTGTTGTTTGTAATGTTAGGAATAAAGTTAGAATCATTTCAGTGTTTGTAGTGTTAGGAATAATGTCTGATTCACTTCACTGTTTGTAAAGTTAGAAATAGAGTTGATGTTTGAATTAATGTTAGAATCATTTCAGTGTTTGTAAGATAGGTGAAGCATAAAATAATGTAAGAATCATTTTAGTGTTTGTGTGATAGGTAAAGTATGAAATAAAGTTAGAATCATTTCACTGTTTGTAAAGTTGGAAATAAAGTTGAAGTTTGTAAAGTCAGAATTAATGTTAGAATCATTTTAGTGTTTGTAAAGTTAGAGATAAAGTTGTTGTTTGTAATGTTAGGAATAAAGTAAGAATCATTTCAGTGTTTGTAGTGTTAGGAATAATGTCTGATTCATTTCACTGTTTGTAAAGTTAGAAATAGAGTTGATGATTGTAAGTTTGAATTAATGTTAGAATCATTTCAGTGTTTGTAAGATAGGTGAAGCATAAAATAATGTAAGAATCATTTTAGTGTTTGTGTGATAGGTAAAGTATGAAATAAAGTTAGAATCATTTCACTGTTTGTAAAGTTGGAAATAAAGTTGAAGTTTGTAAAGTCAGAATTAATGTTAGAATCATTTTAGTGTTTGTAAAGTTAGAGATAAAGTTGTTGTTTGTAATGTTAGGAATAAAGTTAGAATCATTTCAGTGTTTGTAGTGTTAGGAATAATGTCTGATTCATTTCACTGTTTGTAAAGTTAGAAATAGAGTTGATGATTGTAAGTTTGAATTAATGTTAGAATCATTTCAGTGTTTGTAAGATAGGTGAAGCATAAAATAATGTAAGAATCATTTCAGTGTTTGTGTGATAGGTTAAGTATGAAATAAAGTCACAAGCATTTCACTGTTTGTAAGATAAGTGAAGAATAAACTAAAGTCATAACCTTTCGCTGTTTGTAAGATAGGTGAAGTATAAAATAATGCTAGAATCATTTCAGTGTTTGTAAAATTAGAAATAAAGTTGTTGTTTGTAATGTTAGGAATAAAGTTAGAATCATTTCAGAGTTTGTAAGACAGGTAAAGTATAAAATAAAGTTAGAAATAAAGTTGAATGTTCTGTAAATGGATGTTTTTAGATGTATGGATATGTTGTGCATCTTTGCTGCGAATGAAGTCAACAATACAATGTCAAGTACATTCTTGAACACGTCAATGACATGGATATATTCCTGAAGTCCATAATCTAAGGGTAGGGCTATCTACGGTTGGATTTAGGGTTTTATATAGCACAAGTGAATGTTAACCGTTAGTGTATAGTACATTTATTAACTTAGCCATTTGTGAATGATATAGCTAAATTGCTAAAGTTCATAATCTAAGGGGCAGGGTTTCTACGGTTGGATTAATGGATTTGGGGTTTTATATAACATAAGTTAATGTTGAACGTTAGTGTATAGTACATTTATTAACTTAACCATTTGCGAATGATATAGCTAAATTGCTAAAGTTCATAATCTAAGGGGTAGGGTTGTCTACGGTTGGATTTAGGGATTTGGGGTTTCATATAACACAAATTAACGATCTCTTCTAGTGTAGAATACATGCAACACATGATGCATATGTTCGCTTTATAGAATGACTCTGAATGTAAGACTTAATTTCATGGTGAAAAGACAGGTTTCATATCGTTGATAAGGGATAGTTACATACTCATTATGTTACACTTTACATTTGATGCAGTCAGCTGAAATGTGATTATTACATGTTCAATGAAAGAGTTGAATACATTGTATGCATTCCAGTGATTGGAATAGTAAGTGTGTAAAGAGTTGATTAGGAAAATAAATAATAGTCAACGTATGAAAGTTTCTTGTTGCGCAAGCTAGGAATATGCAAACATCATTCATTAGTTAGTGTTGTGCTTTAACATCCATGTTTTGTACAAGGTAGGATTCATCGGATGTGTTATGACGAATGGTTGGATAAATTCATTAAGCTTTGAATAACACAAACCAAGTATTAAAACGAAAAGCATAAGTGACAAAAAATTTGTGACATGAAAGACTTAAGTATATAATGCTAAACATAAGGAATGATGATGGATAGAAATAAGTGATGTAATTAATGTCTTGTCTCACGTGTGTTTACTTGTACGCTTGCTGTAATTATCATGGTGATAGAACTGTAAATCTCATCAGTATGACTTTTACAGTGTGAAGCATCTTGGGACTCTAGGTAGACAATGACCAAAGAGTAAATAAAACGTAAGTGAAATACAGGGTCATACAGAGGTTTAGGATGCTACGACGTTTGTAGTGTTGATATGAATGTTGTTCAACAGATTGTAAGCGTTAATTGATCTGCTGATATATTTTACAGTAAACAAGAAAATCAGTAAGAGGAGTGATAGGAAAACGTCTTCACAAATGCAGACAAGTGAAAACTCTACTAAATGACTACATGCACGGATTTTATCATCCATCATCAAAGTGAATTTAGTTTAACAAGTTACATGAATGTTAAAAGTCGTATGCTGACAGAGACATAAGTTTACTATATTATACAGCAAAACTCCTAAATCACTAAAACCATAGGATAGGTATCCCTGTGTTAAGATTTAGGGATTTAGCGTTTTAGAAGTGCAAGTTACATTGATAAATCACGAAGTCCATAGCATTGTCAACCCTATGACAAGACTTAGCGTTTTATATGATCCATGTTAGCAATATCTGTTCGTGTAGAATGTGACTCAATGAGTTTAGTCAGATAATGTATCATCAACTTTATTCACTTAGTTATATGATGGAGAAAGTGTGAGATAGAAGTGAAAGCGATCTCATAAAGTTTAGAACACATAGTAGTAGCATTGTAGGAATAAGTAAAGTGAAAAGTTATGTCGCATGAAATCAGTGATACAAGATTAGCTCGCATTGAAATGAATTGGTAGTGTAACAAACAAGCTATGTGAGATTCAGCATATGTTTGAAGACAAGCGCTGTTAAAAGGTTTTGAGATGATGTGAATTTTATCACGTCATGTTCATGGATGTAACAGAATGAATGTTTCTACTGGTTGAGTGTATAAGATAGAACACATATCATAGTTGTTGCATGTAAACTGGAGGTTCATATTCAACGAAAGCAAAGATTGAGATTGCAAAGCTTAATGAATAGGTAGTGTAGCAAACTGGTTAGACATAGTTATAAGAAACCGCAGTAACATATCGAGATAGTATCATATTGCATTAGGACTGTTACTTTATGAAAGTAATTCACGTAAAGTCAAACTGAAGTAGTTTGTATACTTGATGAAGACAAGATACTATGAGTGTGAACGTAGGAATAGCATGCAATGGACTATGCGTTGAAATGATTGTATGCCAACTGTATATGAAAAGTTATTTCCAACAGCAAATGAGTAACACGAACGTATTAAGGTGCTACAAGTCTTTCATATTGATGAGGTTGACTGGAAGAAATGACTGTTGTCGTAAATGGGGAATTCAGCCTATGTTGAAAGTCAGGTACTGTGAAAGTTTTTGTGATGATATTTGTCAAGATTGAATGGAAAGTATCACATCATGTTTATAGATGAAAAGCGGAAGAGAATAAAAGTCTTTA
The DNA here is from genome assembly GCA_907163375.1 of Prostheceraeus crozeri. Taxonomy (NCBI): domain Eukaryota; kingdom Metazoa; phylum Platyhelminthes; order Polycladida; family Euryleptidae; genus Prostheceraeus; species Prostheceraeus crozeri. Next base: position 60,452 of record CAJQUW010011896.1, on the reverse strand, counting down.
TAGGTTTTGAGTGTATAGGATAGAACACATGAAACAGTTACACTATGTAAATAAAGTTAAAGGGTCAGAGTTGATGAAAGGTAGCTTTGATAGATTTCACATGGGTTGTTATGTAGAATGAATTGATATTCATAAATGGAAGTATGATGTAGTGATAAAGTGTTTCTAAGCCTTTCTTATGAGTGTCTATGTAAGGCTGACTTTCATAAGTTGAGAAATGACTGTCTTCATAAGTGCAGAGTAAAAGTATTTAGCTAGCGTGAATTATCTTTCAGGGATGATTGAACTCAAATATTGTTATGCAGTATGTCTTGTGATGATATTTCGTATTGAACACTGTATCAAGTCATAAGTATGGGTATGAAGTATAATAGAATAAATGTTTCATTCACAGGTTGAGAATATAGGAGGCACAAAGTATTGGTTGTATGTCATAGAGGGAAAAGCAAGTAATTTATAGAGTGACAGAGTCGATGTGTATGTGAAAGTATGTTAACGTATACATCCTATCCGAGAAATAGTATTAGGTCTCTGTGTAGATGTCTCAATAACGTTTCATGGTTGTATTAGAATAAATCTGGTCAGTTGGGTAGTTCTCCTTTAATTTTTTCTTTATATTCTCTGTCTCTATGTCTGCCTGTGTGTATTTTCTTCTTTGTATCTGGTTGGGTGAGTGTTGTGACTTTTTAAGTTGGTTTCCTTTAGAGTATAGAATATTCATTTCGTATAGAATATGATAATAGGAATATATTAAGGGTAGTATCTTTGTATATTGCAAGAGGTATAGCATCATGGTTAGCAAGGTAGCAGCCAAATGATGCCATTTGCTTCTTCTGTTTTTGTATGATGTTCATTAGTTTGATGAATGGTTACAAGTCATCGCTTTATTATCACGCACTCATACGCACACAGACACGCTCACACAAACATGCATGGAATTCACACACATAGAGCTGCTACCCTGCTAACCATGATGCTATACCTCTTGCAATATACAAAGATACTACCCTTAATATATTCCTATTATCATATTCTATACGAAATGAATATTCTATACTCTAAAGGAAACCAACTTAAAAAGTCACAACACTCACCCAACCAGATACAAAGAAGAAAATACACACGGGCAGACATAGAGACAGAGAATATAAAGAAAAAATTAAAGGGAGAACTACCCAACTGACCAGATTTATTCTAATACAACCATGAAACGTTATTGAGACATCTACACAGAGACCTAATACTATTTCTCGGATAGGATGTATACGTTAACATACTTTCACATACACATCGACTCTGTCACTCTATAAATTACTTGCTTTTCCCTCTATGACATACAACCAATACTTTGTGCCTCCTATATTCTCAACCTGTGAATGAAACATTTATTCTATTATACTTCATACCCATACTTATGACTTGATACAGTGTTCAATACGAAATATCATCACAAGACATACTGCATAACAATATTTGAGTTCAATCATCCCTGAAAGATAATTCACGCTAGCTAAATACTTTTACTCTGCACTTATGAAGACAGTCATTTCTCAACTTATGAAAGTCAGCCTTACATAGACACTCATAAGAAAGGCTTAGAAACACTTTATCACTACATCATACTTCCATTTATGAATATCAATTCATTCTACATAACAACCCATGTGAAATCTATCAAAGCTACCTTTCATCAACTCTGACCCTTTAACTTTATTTACATAGTGTAACTGTTTCATGTGTTCTATCCTATACACTCAAAACCTATAAAGACTTTTATTCTCTTCCGCTTTTCATCTATAAACATGATGTGATACTTTCCATTCAATCTTGACAAATATCATCACAAAAACTTTCACAGTACCTGACTTTCAACATAGGCTGAATTCCCCATTTACGACAACAGTCATTTCTTCCAGTCAACCTCATCAATATGAAAGACTTGTAGCACCTTAATACGTTCGTGTTACTCATTTGCTGTTGGAAATAACTTTTCATATACAGTTGGCATACAATCATTTCAACGCATACTCCATTGCATGCTATTCCTACGTTCACACTCATAGTATCTTGTCTTCATCAAGTATACAAACTACTTCAGTTTGACTTTACGTGAATTACTTTCATAAATTAACAGTCCTAATGCAATATGATACTATCTCGATATGTTACTGCGGTTTCTTATAACTATGTCTAACCAGTTTGCTACACTACCTATTCATTAAGCTTTGCAATCTCAATCTTTGCTTTCGTTGAATATGAACCTCCAGTTTACATGCAACAACTATGATATGTGTTCTATCTTATACACTCAACCAGTAGAAACATTCATTCTGTTACATCCATGAACATGACGTGATAAAATTCACATCATCTCAAAACCTTTTAACAGCGCTTGTCTTCAAACATATGCTGAATCTCACATAGCTTGTTTGTTACACTACCAATTCATTTCAATGCGAGCTAATCTTGTATCACTGATTTCATGCGACATAACTTTTCACTTTACTTATTCCTACAATGCTACTACTATGTGTTCTAAACTTTATGAGATCGCTTTCACTTCTATCTCACACTTTCTCCATCATATAACTAAGTGAATAAAGTTGATGATACATTATCTGACTAAACTCATTGAGTCACATTCTACACGAACAGATATTGCTAACATGGATCATATAAAACGCTAAGTCTTGTCATAGGGTTGACAATGCTATGGACTTCGTGATTTATCAATGTAACTTGCACTTCTAAAACGCTAAATCCCTAAATCTTAACACAGGGATACCTATCCTATGGTTTTAGTGATTTAGGAGTTTTGCTGTATAATTTAGTAAACTTATGTCTCTGTCAGCATACGACTTTTAACATTCATGTAACTTGTTAAACTAAATTCACTTTGATGATGGATGATAAAATCCGTGCATGTAGTCATTTAGTAGAGTTTCCACTTGTCTGCATTTGTGAAGACGTTTTCCTATCACTCCTCTTACTGATTTTCTTGTTTACTGTAAAATATATCAGCAGATCAATTAACACTTCCAATCTGTTGAACAACATTCATATCAACACTACAAACGTCGTAGCATCCTAAACCTCTGTATGACCCTGTATTTCACTTACGTTTTATTTACTCTTTGGTCATTGTCTACCTAGAGTCCCAAGATGCTTCACACTGTAAAAGTCATACTGATGAGATTTACAGTTCTATCACCATGATAATTACAGCAAGCGTACAAGTAAACACACGTGAGACAAGACATTAATTACATCACTTATTTCTATCCATCATCATTCCTTATGTTTAGCATTATATACTTAAGTCTTTCATGTCACAAATTTTTTGTCACTTATGCTTTTCGTTTTAATACTTGGTTTGTGTTATTCAAAGCTTAATGAATTTATCCAACCATTCGTCATAACACATCCGATGAATCCTACCTTGTACAAAACATGGATGTTAAAGCACAACACTAACTAATGAATGATGTTTGCATATTCCTAGCTTGCGCAACAAGAAACTTTCATACGTTGACTATTATTTATTTTCCTAATCAACTCTTTACACACTTACTATTCCAATCACTGGAATGCATACAATGTATTCAACTCTTTCATTGAACATGTAATAATCACATTTCAGCTGACTGCATCAAATGTAAAGTGTAACATAATGAGTATGTAACTATCCCTTATCAACGATATGAAACCTGTCTTTTCACCATGAAATTAAGTCTTACATTCAGAGTCATTCTATAAAGCGAACATATGCATCATGTGTTGCATGTATTCTACACTAGAAGAGATCGTTAATTTGTGTTATATGAAACCCCAAATCCCTAAATCCAACCGTAGACAACCCTACCCCTTAGATTATGAACTTTAGCAATTTAGCTATATCATTCGCAAATGGTTAAGTTAATAAATGTACTATACACTAACGGTTAACATTAACTTATGTTATATAAAACCTCAAATCCATAAATCCAACCGTAGAAACCCTGCCCCTTAGATTATGAACTTTAGCAATTTAGCTATATCATTCACAAATGGCTAAGTTAATAAATGTACTATACACTAACGGTTAACATTCACTTGTGCTATATAAAACCCTAAATCCAACCGTAGATAGCCCTACCCTTAGATTATGGACTTCAGGAATATATCCATGTCATTGACGTGTTCAAGAATGTACTTGACATTGTATTGTTGACTTCATTCGCAGCAAAGATGCACAACATATCCATACATCTAAAAACATCCATTTACAGAACATTCAACTTTATTTCTAACTTTATTTTATACTTTACCTGTCTTACAAACTCTGAAATGATTCTAACTTTATTCCTAACATTACAAACAACAACTTTATTTCTAATTTTACAAACACTGAAATGATTCTAGCATTAATTCTGACTTTACAAACTTCAACTTTATTTCCAACTTTACAAACAGTGAAATGATTCTAACTTTATTTCATACTTTACCTATCACACAAACACTGAAATGATTCTTACATTATTTTATGCTTCACCTATCTTACAAACACTGAAATGATTCTAACATTAATTCAAACTTACAATCATCAACTCTATTTCTAACTTTACAAACAGTGAAATGAATCAGACATTATTCCTAACACTACAAACACTGAAATGATTCTAACTTTATTCCTAACATTACAAACAACAACTTTTTCTCCAACTTTACAAACACTGAAATGATTCTTACATTATTTTATGCTTCACCTATCTTACAAACACTGAAATGATTCTAACATTAATTCAAACTTACAATCATCAACTCTATTTCTAACTTTACAAACAGTGAAATGAATCAGACATTATTCCTAACACTACAAACACTGAAATGATTCTAACTTTATTCCTAACATTACAAACAACAACTTTATCTCTAACTTTACAAACACTAAAATGATTCTTACATTATTTTATGCTTCACCTATCTTACAAACACTGAAATGATTCTAACATTAATTCAAACTTACAATCATCAACTCTATTTCTAACTTTACAAACAGTGAAATGAATCAGACATTATTCCTAACACTACAACCACTGAAATGATTCTAACTTTATTCCTAACATTACAAACAACAACTTTATCTCTAACTTTACAAATACTAAAATGATTCTAACATTAATTCTGACTTTACAAACTTCAACTTTATTTCCAACTTTACAAACGGTGAAATGATTCTAACTTTATTTTATACTTTATACTTCAACTTTCATTTCAGCGACTGGTAAGACTTGATAATTTGTCTCATATGTACATTATGACCAAGAGTAACAGACTTTATGTTTCACGGCTAGCATTCACTTGTGTTATATAAAACCCTAAAACCCTAAATCCAACCGTAGATAGCCCTACCCTTGGATTATTGATTTTGGGAATGTATCCATGTCATTGACATGTTCAAGAATGAACTTGACATTGTAAAACTTCAGGCACAGCAAAGGTGTGTAACACATCCAAGAACGTTCGTTTACAAAATATTTATTCTATACACTTTCATATGACGCTTGGTTTACATTTCCTAATTCGATGTCATGTAAATCTCACTTGGTCATTCACAAGTGATAAACCCGATAGACTAAGTGTTAGTCGCAAATTGCATGTCACTTTATAAACAGCGTTTGGTTAACTCTAAATACACATTCATCCCTGTGACTTGTAAACGATTGAAACTCTGCTGTCATGAAATAATGCATACATCAACAATGATTCTTATCCATCTCAGACGTTTCATGTTCAATTCATGATGACTTGGGTTTTCATTTCGATGTCTAGCAGCACTTAATAATGCATCTCATATGAGCAACGTGATAGACTTCATGTTTCACGGTTCATTTGTGTTATATAAAACCTAAATCCAACCGTAGATGACCCTACCCTTGGATTGTGGACTTTAGGACTTGTGCTATGACCCACATGATTAAATGTCATGGAACTAACCCTCACACACTCAACGTTTTTGACAAGACCTTACCTGGTTTTATAAAGCATTCACCACTGTAGTACTTACTATAAGACCTTTTAACACTGTAAAACAATCTACACAGTGCAGTAAAACCTTCTAAAACTTTCTAGTGCTGTGGTGAACACTGTTTTCATAAAACATTCTAAACTCTCAGTCTCACTGCAGTAGAAGACTGCTTTTAGTAAACCTGATGAAGTATTCAGCAATCTAACAGTCATGGAGTTTGAATTTTCTAATAAGGGAACAGTTGACAACTGTCTCTAATGAAACTTTCTAACACTGTGAAAGTAAGTTACAAGACAATCTACACTGTGCAGTAAAACCTTCTAAAACTTTCTAGTGCTGTGATGAGTTCGGTCAGTCATACAACGTCAATGATCAAACTTTATTTTCACAAACGTGCGTTGCTGTAAAACTAGTTGACTACACTAACGCTTACATTTTATGACATGTGTGTTTCATAAAACGCCATGATCAAACTTTTCTAACTATACATCAACTGTGGTGCAATAAAAACTTTTACAAACCATGATACACTTTCTGACGACACTCACGAATACAACTTCAATGATCAGACTTTACTTTTACAAACGTGTGTCACAGTAAAATTTTTTGACTACACTAACTTTGCAAACTATGATACAGTTTCTGACTAGACTTACGAATAAAACGTTGATGATCAAACTTTCTAACTATACATCAACCTGTGTTGCAATAAAACTTTTGTACAATATGATAAAGTTTCTGACGATACTGACAAGAGCTTGTTCACTAGCGAAGAGAGAAGTCTGTGATGTGTTGCGTGTGGCGCATGAATGTCCTCCCTTCATTCCATTCATCAGTTCTGCTTGTCTCTATCACGGAGACGAAACATTGCAAACATGACGCAGAGAGGTTTCACAAGGATTACCATTGCCCACGTCCCGTGCAGCTACGGACTTCACCGCTGTCTCGAAATCACCCACAGGAGGTATCACACCGAAAATCGTGCACCGTCCATGACTTGATCGCCAGACATGAAAACCGGTGGAGTTGGTAAGAGGTTGACAGACTTTGATCAGCTTGATAGCAAGCCGTAGAGAGCTTGATTCACCAGCGTTTTGCAATGGAGATGTTTAGAGGCCACCCATGACAAGATAGCTAAGACTCAACCGATTGGCGTTCAAAGTGCTACGTTGAGAACTGTGTCAAATGCCCATGAGACATGAGTTGTCCCAGCGGCTACGGTCTAAACTATGACACACTCCCTTGCCACACTTATCACTACGGCATCGTCCGCCGTCCCGAAGGAACACCCTGTCAGTGGAATATTACAGCAAAACTCTGCGTGTCTTGCTCGCTTTCAGTGAAAAGCTGCTTAGTCCATGAGAAGACTGGCTCACTAAAAATCATCTAGTTGACTTCAGCAGGGTCGAAAACCCCAGAAAACCTCCAAAACTAGTGAATTTAAATTTTTCAACTTTTTAGCACTACTTATGACATTTTATAAGTAGTCTATCACTTAGGGCAGGTCAATAGCAACCGAACCTTTTTTGAATCAAGTCAAACGGACTTGTAAAAGCAAAGTTACAAGCCTTTAAAGTTTTGGAGTCTTTTATGGCCTGGAGACGAAGGCCATCTCCTGGCGAACCTCTAAGTCTAGCTGATATCAGCAATGAAATTTTCTAAGTCGGTTTCTTACAGAAACCCGGTTTTTCAGATTTCCAATGCTATCATCGGAGCTCCAGAGTTCACCTACCCCAACCCAGTCGGGAGGAGAACTGATTTCCACAAGCCGAGTTTCCACTTATATAGTGTGTGGCGATCAGCTGATGACGTAATACCCATCATCCAAACACTGAAAACCCGTCTATCTCCGGTTCTAGTGCTCCGATTGAGCTGGAAATATACCATTTCCATGTAGAATTTGACGCTGAATCCGAATCTGACCTCCGTTTTCCCATCCGATGCTTCGTTTTGGCTCCACAGTAGGCAGCCATCGCAAAAATTCTAACTGTCGTTTTTTCGAAAAATGTTGAAAATTTTTCTCTCCGATTGACTTCAAAATCTCCGATTGACTTGAAACTCACCATACAGATAGAGAATTTCACGCTGATTCCAAATCTGAAATTCGTTTTCCAATCCGATGCTTCGTTTTGAAGCTACAACCCAAAACGTCCAAAATTCTAACTCTGTCGTTTTTCGACAATCTCCCAAAATCTTAAATGGCGTCTCACATCTAAACGAAGACAGATATGAACAAGCCGTTTGTTTCAGTGAATTTGTCTCACTCCCAGCTTTCAAACGAGCTATGGCACGACAAAATCCGTCCACTAGAACCAAAGTTGGAAGATCGGTGCCGAGGGGGGGGGGGTCTGAACTTTTTCTCCCCGATTGAGTTGGGAAGAAGTTCCTAGACCCAACTTTGGCCAAAACGTCCGAATTTGCACTCCATTTTCCCATCCGAGGCCTCCTTCTGCCCGAAAAACGACTTTTCTCATCCCAAAACCTCCAACACCTGCCTTTTCCAACTCTGACGGTTTCCTGCCATTTTCCTCCCTAAACCCAAGAAAATGAACCCAAACTGAGCTTTTCACTGCCTTTTTCTCACTCCCAGCTTTCAAATGAGCTATGGCACGACTTTCTACGATGTCTAACACCAAAGTTGGAAGTTTGGTAGGAGGGGGGGGGGGAGGTCTTCAAAACTTTTTCTCTCCAATGTCGCTGGAAACATCCTTCCTAACCCAAAATTTCACGTAGAGTCCGAATTTGCACTCCATTTTCTCATCCGAGACCTCCTTCACGCCGAATTCCAGCCTTTCTCATCCCAACACCACCGATACCAGCCTTTTCCACACTCTATCCTTCCCACATTCCTACCCTTCTCCCTTCCTACCCCTTGCGGGAAAACTCCTTCCTTCCTTCCAGAGGGGGGGGACCCGTTTCCTCCTCACGGACCCATTCCTCCCAACACATCCTTGACCCTCTCCCTCACACTTCCTTCCAGAGGGGGGGGGGCTGAGTCAGCCCGATGACTCAGCATTTCACATTTTGTCCTTGCGTCTGGGATGTGCTTACTACTGTAATTTACCGGTAATTTATATTCATGTCCTTGAAACTTCAAAAATTGCGCACCAATATGTAATCTAAAAACTCTTTTGGTTGAAATTTCAAATGAAATTAGTTTAACATGAAATTGCGTTTCAAAATTACACAATTTTATGTTTCAGCACTCGGAATTTAATATTTTATACACTGCAAATCTTTATAACTTTCTATAAATACAATCCAAACTTGTTGTCAATGCAAGAAGAATTATGCAAGCTATGCGTGTAAATTTAGATAGGCCTACAAGGAGACAATATCGTTTCAAAGAATGTATTTTGTTTATTTTTCCTTAATTTACAATAGTATCTCCATAAGCAAATAATGAAACATACCATTTTTTCGTGTCAGTACCTGCCATTGGATTAAATCAGTGATTGATCAAAAGCCTACTCAGAAGTTTCTCATGTACCTGTCAAGGAATGAAAAAGTTGTGTTGAAATAAGCATTTTTCAGCAAACCTTAAGTGAACATTTCCTGGTATTTGTGAAACGATCCTTTCTTAAAATCATATTTCAATTTTCGTAGCTAAACAGAAGTTGCATATATCTTCTCAAGTTTAGAAATATGGTCCTAGGCTTGCATACTAGGTCTACTTACTGAATTTGTCTAACGCATCGCAGTTTGTTTATTATTCATAATATGAAGTAGGCCTATCAAGAGGGATGGTTGCTTTAATCCGAAGCTAAAAGTAGTTCAAATGCTTTTAAGAAAACTATTGAAAGCATGAACAAAGAGCGAGTCGTTTCTTCGTTATTCTTCGTTCTCGCTTATGCGTTTGTGTGATTTCAAAAATCATGTCTTTTTGAAATCGCAATTGAACGCTGTTTTTTAGCATTTTCTACTGCTTTTTGTTGTATTGTTTGGAAAATTGATTTGTTGTTGAATATATGTCTTTTGTCTTTGAAAGGAATTGAATTTGTTTAATTCATAACGATGTACGGAAGGCCTAACAGGTAGGGCCTAATCACACAAAACGATTGGTGATGAGAGAATTAAAACAAATGAATCATTTAGTTGCGCTATAACCTTGTACATTCAAATATATTGATTGACATATTCTTTTCACGATTGTTTGGTTTGTGGCCTAAAAACAGAATATAATGACAGTTTGCAATCATCCAAGCATACTCGGTCTATAAGCCAGCAATTGATGATAATTTTACAAAAAGCTTGTTATGTCAACCTGGCTGTGGGTCAAATGTAGGGTTTACAATCTCGAGCCGTTTTCTCAATCCCGGGATTTTCGAGACTGGCTAATCGCAATCCCGGTATCCCGGGATCTCGATCGAGATTTATATATACTGTATATGTTTTTAATCATTAAGAGAACAATGACTTCAAATAGTGTGAGGAATCAACCCAATACTACCAATCACTATTCCAGCCATATTGCAATGTTTGCTAAAATCTATCAGTGCAATATCAACTGATGTGATAATGAGTATTGGCAAAAGATTTTCTATATCTGTGTAAGCAACTGTCTGCACCATCTTCACAATCATGAAATGACAAGTAAAATGAAGTCTATTTTGTTAAATTTGATGTAATATTAGCTGAGCTATCGCCAATTTTGTGTTTCGAAGACTTTCTGTCAACGGTACTCACTTATCAGTTGAGCATACATTCACTTAGAGAACAAATGCATTTTTTGACATAACTTCTGAACCACTGGGTCGATTTTGATGAATGAAACGTTGTCTTCATCACAACAACAAGATGAATAAAACTGCAATGTCATTTTGTCGATAACTGATGATTTTTTTCAAATTGTCTTTCACCGTCAATTAATCACCGAGACACAATTCGTTGTGGATGTGTGAAAACCAACACAGCGCAGCTGCAGTAGCAGTCCGGTGACCTGTCAATAGAGCGAATTCGGGAGACTCACTGGGTTGAATGACGGTTTCTTCGATGGTTTTTCCCTCAAAGACCGCAAACCGCAAACCTAGCTCTGTCTGAACGAGCCTTGAACGGGCCTTTAGTTGTTATTTTAAATCGTTGTGATTTGTCTTTCAGCTATCAATTTACGAAGTATTTTCAGTTTACAGAAGCAATACTAGTAGCAGTGTCACAACACTGTTTATTAAGCGTCTGTACGGTTTGTGTCACGGCATTGATTTAGCCCAGATTTCGCGCTGCTCCTCGGTACTAATGCCACGACACTAGTGTCATCGTGTGAACGAGGCTTAATCAGCTGGCTTGGCAAATACAGCACATTGGCAATTTATCAAACTTGGAACATAAAAAATTTAGATGCATTTTCAAAAAAGCCATTGACTCTCTTAACTATGTCACTTAGAAGGAACTCAGGGCCAATCTTTCAAATATCTCGAAATACCTCGAGATCTCGAAGACGTAATCCCGGGATTTTTAATGTCGGATATAGGGTCGAGATCCGAGATTTCGGGATTGTAAACCCTAGTCAAATGTCGCCGTTTATATTAATTTACATCATGTGTTAGATGAGGGATGCCCATGAATATCATGATATGGAACTCAGGATACACAGCTCCCAAAGCGTGGAGAATTGATTATGATGGACTAACTTTTTAATGGCAGTGGAATTTTCTATGTTTGATTTGAAATCATGTGCATTGCTGCAACGCTATTTTAGTCTATCATAAATGCTTCCCAAATGAGTGTGGTCAACCGTTAAGAAAACACATGGTTTACAGCTTGCATTGTTGCCAAATTGTGTTCTTCGAAATGCATTATTTTGCACTCATTTCAATGACTTGTTGGCGTAAGATGCCTATCTTCATGAATATGGTTTAGAATAGATTGACAAGTTTACAAGTCACAACACGAATGCTTACCCTGACCGACGCAAATCCAATAGCAATGCATATCATAAATACGAGTATGAAGCTTCTAAATCCTTCGATAAGACTTCGACAAATTGATTTGACTGATTTAACAAATGCAGAATCATTTCCATCTCTCAGTGAGGAGCTGATGGCAAAACTTGTTACTATTGTTATCGATTAGCGCGATACAGCCGTCAATTAAGTAACAGCGTATTTTCTTGATTTTCACAGAATATTTGAATGTTGGTCAGTCATTCAGAACACACGATAATGAATACTGAAAGAGATTCAGAGAAAAAATAACGACGACAACTTCTACTGAAATTTTTTGAGGAACCAAATGGACACAGAATGTTTGTGGCTTAAACTATAGAAATCCTCTTCCAAATTTTCGTGGATATATAATATTGGCAAAAATATATGCTAGCCGATCGCTTCACTATGCAGAACGCAAACTATAGATGGATTTATGATATCCATCAGTGGCATCCAGATGTTTTCTGAGGGGCTGCGGAGATCAGATGAGCAAGTGTATATTGGAAGCTTCGGTCATAATTCCATTTGATTTCCACACGCATAATGCCTATACCTATGAAAACTGGATGCATCGATGATTTACCTACATATAGTAGTAGTGAAAACTGTGCCCTACTTGCGAGGGATAGGTACATGAATAGGTACATGTATAATTCAGTGTTATCAATAGGTACATGGATAGGTACATGTATAATTCAGTGTTATCAATAGGTACATGGATAGGTACATGTATAATTCAGTGTTATGAATAGGAACATGTATGACATCTGTTTTACTGGATAGGTACATGTGTTTGGTAGACTGGGTTGAGTACATCGTGTGTTTCGGAACGTCTATGATCGAACTTGTGCGACTTGGTTCTGAGTACTTGGGTACGTACCGATAGACGTCCGTTGTTTGATTTTGAATGGGTTTGCTCAATTGCGACTATTGTGGCAATTATTTTAAATGTAGCACTATTTAGATGTGAAACTTTAATGTGCAGTTATGATTTAGTTGCTCCCCAATAAGAAAACCAATTCCAGAACTATGTTTAAAATGAAAAAGACAAGAGATTTACAATGTAAGTTTAATTTAAGCGTGAAAAATAAATGATGGGTATAGATCACGTCCCTCAGGCGACTCCATGATCTTCAGGAAGTCATCACACCATTCATGAAATGTCTGATTGTTGCTAAAGTCATGGTCACACTCGTGTACCGGACACTTCACTGGTAGTCCACTCCGCCTTTGAAGTGCTGACACAGTCAAGGTTTTCCACAGGGCCACTTTGCAACCGCAACAGAGATGCATGGTCATGTCCAACTGACCTCCCATAATGACTTGGCTGTCATTTTGAAAATAAAATAAAGGTTTTGAGGACATGCTTCGTGTTATGGAACGTTGAGGATAAGTACTTAACAGTTTGGAACAATGACAGTTATATATTCTTTAGGGAAGTTCGGTACCTCTCTGATTGGCTGTTAGGATTTCCTTTGTTTAAAAAGTATATAAGTCCGAAGTTTGTACCAATTCTTATCAAAGGTTCTAATCCTTACGTTTACAAGTTACAATTATTTTAAATCTACAAGTCATTATAGATCGCAAACAGGAAGCTGCAGTTGAGAACGGTACTGCTGATCGTACCACTTCGCCAGTGGAACGTACCAATACACCTCCCCAATCTCCGATGGAGCCGGTGGTGTTCACCCAAGCCCCTGCATCGCCCGACTTCTCGAGTGATGATAGTAAGGATAGTGACGTATCAATCGAGACGATGCGTCATATGAATAAGAAGTCCATGCGAACACCACTTTATGGAAGGGTCACTGTCAAAGTGAAGAACGCGCCGAAAAAGTATCACACCAAACGGGTCTTCATGCGAATGTAGCCGAACGAGCGGAACCTCACAACCGCTCTCGAATCTTCAATCATTGACCTTGACACACCACGTCGCTGTCCCTGTGCACCCAAAAAGACCAGGATCCATGTGCAAGTGGACTTGAAAAAACTTGTACCCTTTCCTTACCTTGATGACATTTAGTGTGTTTTTTCTTAATCTCTTCATTTAATATTCATTTGTATATATGAACAGACTTGTTTTATGATTTCACAAATCGGTCTTCAATTAAGGTCTGAATGGGAAAGAGGAATAACTATCTACAATTAATGATGTTCAATAACTGAATTGAAACAAAAAATCAAATACGAAGACTTCAACTTGAAATAAATAGGAACATACAACTTTTAAAGAAACAGTTATGTTGTTAATTTTAAAATGCTTGTAGCAGTCCAGGATGATATCATACATGAGTCATACACGACACCATAAGAATGAAAATGAAAAGATCTTTCGAATGATATAAGGTATGTACCTATTCGATGGGAAAATCCTAGTTGTATGCAACTGTATGCAAGCAGACAAATGTTAGATTTTTAAATTCACTAAGTTTTTAGCCCATTCTTTAAAGACATGTAGCTCTCTAGTTATATGTCATACATGTGTCATACAATACACCATTAGAATCAGCATGAAAAGAGCATTCGAATGATATATTGTATGTACCCATTTGATGAAAAAATCCTAGTTGTATGCATCTGTATGCAACTTGAAAAATTCCAAGTTTTTTTACAAAAATGACTAAGTTTACAAATTTTCAAAGTTAAAGTTTTACAACTAAAAATGACTATTTTTTTTCAAACCTCTACACTTGACCTTGACCTTAGACCTGACCTTGACCTTTGACCTTCATACACTTCATACACGGCGGGGGGGGTCTCAAAATTTCTCGGGCGCTTCGCGCCCTCGAAATTTTTCGGATTATAGGTTAAATAAATTTTCGAGTGCGCAAAAATTTTTTTACAAAAATTTATTTACCCATGGGTTCCGGGTGCCATAGATACTCTTCTTGCTTCCCTAACCCTAAACCTAAACCCAACCATAACCCTAAACCTAACCCTAACCCTCATCATTAAATTTGATTATTTAAATTTTGGCGCGAAATTTGAATTTTCGAAATTTGGCGCGCAATTTGAAATTTATAATTTCTTAAACAATTCAAACATCTGATATTTTTAAATTCACGTCATTAAATTTGATTATTTAAATTTTGGCGCGAAATTTGAATTTTCGAAATTTGGCGCGCAATTTGAAATTTACAATTTCTTAAACAATTCAAGCATCTGGTACTTTTAAATTTAAATGATAATATGTCTTTAAATTGCATTTCAAGCAATATATCATTCCATCATTTTATAATATTTTGAATTGGCTCCAATGCTTGTATGTAGAAATCTTTCAACACATTTGATGGCACTTCCATTTCTAAGTTTAAAAACAAACCAGCTGTTTAATTTCTTGTTTGAGTTATCAATTTTGTTTGACCCTACCAATTCCAGGATGTGATGTCACAAGGTCTTTGTTCATAGTTGCTTTGTCAATTTCATATCTAAAGAACTTGCACACATCAGATCTTCACTCATTTTTTAATTATTCAGTGTCCATAGCAGACGTCGTTCTTCGTTCCTCCGTTCTCTGGTTTATATTACAATTCTGAAGTGAGTTTCATTGTCATGTTGTGCTACTTTATAGGATATTCGGGAGTAGGAACATTATTAAGTTCTTATAACCAAATAGCTTTAAATATAGAAGTCTGGGTTTCAGGATAGGAACACTTTATGTTACATTATTAACCATGTTTTTTTAATTTTCTTCCTATATTAAGTCATCCAGAAGAGACATGGCTGTATAAGTCTGAGTGAAAGTGCAACTGACATCCGTATTTTTACACATTGTTTCTAAATAAAAAGATGCTTAAACAAAAATTCAATGTCATCGGATAGCAGATGCATGAGATTCAAATTTGTTTAATCAAACGAATTGATTAACGGTTGAAAATTTCGAAAATTTTACTTTCGTTCTATTATGTTTATTTCAATTTAAAAGAAATATAAATCAGCTGCTTCCATAAAGTTCAAACTTGTTTAATTAAACAAATTTTTTTAAATGGTTGAAATTTCGAAATCTCATTTTCATTCTATTATTATTTCGTAATTAAATAATGATTAATCAGCTGTTTCCAAATTGTATGTCTTTTTATGAACAAACCCTTTGAAATGAAATTAAACTTTCGAATCTCAGTTTCTATTTCATCCACAAATTTATTTCTTCTTAAGATTTGTCTAATATTAATCTAGTACTTAATAAAGCTTTGAAGGTGGTACATAAATGATTTCTTATTTAATAAGGGATTAAATTATAATAAAAGTTTTTTATCCTCTACAGAAATGGTTCGACATGAAAGTATCGCACGGCAACGTCTCGTCTTCCATTTTTGTGAGACATGTCAACTGCCCGTTCGACATGCCAACAAAAGCGGGCACAAGGAGTGCACCTTCAGAGAAGACTGCTCCTAAATCTACTGCCTTTCCTGTAGGACGTATGAAAGGAGTGATATGAAGGCTAACAGCGATTCGGCGAAGGCCTTCATTGTTCGTCATACCCCCTGTGCTCTTGAGAATGGACGGAAAGGGATAAATTTGACTTCAAGTAATGAAAAAAAGAAGTTACAACGCCTCTTTTCGAAGGAGAGGCCGGTGGAAGGTGTTTTGTCCCAGGTGGACGAACCTCAACATCCTCCCAAGAAAGCCCCTAAGTCTCGCGCTCCCAAGAAAGCCCCTAAGTCCAGAGAATTTGTCGACGAGACTTTCAGCCATTTTGAGGTAAGTGATGTCAATCCTACATCCTAGCTTCAACGAATAACTGATCCACTGGGGATAGATAAAATGCTACTTCATTAAGTCAATATAAGCATATGTCGTTTACACATTTCAGGATTTGGTGATGCCCCCACCGAAGAAGACAAAGGTGTTGGTGCAGAAAAAACTCATCGTTAAAGATGCGAGAATCTATTTACTTGGGTTATTATTCATATGCATAATTAAATCAATGTTGTCAAAACATTTCAGACTGAACCACCTCAAGCGATGACAGTCGGGTTTGAAGATGGAAATGTGGTGGAAAACTTGCGAAAGGTAACAAATTAATTTGCTTAATAGTTTCTAAGGAGAAATCAAATATGAATTTCTTTTTTAGCTGTTTCCAAGTGTTCAATCAATCCCCACATGCCCGAAGCTGCCTCGAGGGAATTCCCCAGGAAAAAACTCGCCTCTAGCCCCGTAAGTGTGATTGCTGTGGTCTACGCTCAGATAACAGACAACAACAACACCTTGAAAACCTGTCTATGTCTATCTCTTTATATAAACATATTGTCACATTTTTCCGCTGCAGGCTGTGCGATCTCTATCCCTTAAAAAGCATAGGAGCTTTTTAAGCACGCCAGCGACAACCACGTCCATTGAGGACAATGAGGAGAAGCCCTACTCCATACATGAATCATCCTCATCCGAGCATTCTGCAACATCTTCATCTTCATCCTCATCTGACGATTCTCCAACATCGTCATCCGATGATGACGATGAATATGTTACTAATGTAAGTATGAAGCTTGGTTACCTGCTTCAGTGTAGAATTTTCTATTAAAACATTTTTAAACTTACTTTGTTGACAATTGTCCTAATAAACAATTGTTTCCTTTGCTTAGAGGAGTCCGTCATGTGTGCATCACAGGAAGAGGTGTCTTTCAGCCACATCCGGGCATCCCCCAGCTGGAGCGTCCGCCTGCCGCTGTCCCCGATGATGACGCTTGCTCCTCCATCCCCTGTGCGTCCTCTATCGCTCGCAGTTCCTTCTTGTCCGGCACCTCCGATCCCAGCCCCTCCAACGCCCGCAGCTCCTTCCTCTTCGTCACCTCCGATCCCAGGCGCAGCTCCTTCCTCCGCGACACCTCCTATCCCCGCCGCAGCTCCTGCTACAGTTCCCAAGGCCCCTCTCCCAGTGCGATAGTATAATGTCGACCTCGACGCAACGACGGAGGAAGACATTTACTCCAATCTACGCCGTAGCCAAGAGCGTCTGAGTGAGTCCGAGGCTCGTGAGGCTCAGCTAATGGAGGACAACAGAGGTTTGGTTGAGTCCTTACAAAATATAACTCAATCAAACCTCCTGTTGGCCTCGCAAGTGACCAACATTCAGAGGCACGACAAGGAAACATTGGTGCACATCGAGTGCAGAGACAATATAATTAGAAAGGTGCGTCTAACGAGGATGAACGACTTGGGTGGCTGCAGTGAAAGCTGCAGCCACTTGAAGTTGTATCACAATGGTATTGTGAAATGTGTTAAGCTTTGACTTTCTTTTATTTTGAAAAATAAATTACTGAAAATTTTATGTGTTTTCTCTTTACAACAGATCGGAACATATGGTATTGGCTGATGATGACGCTGACGTCATTAGATGGTAGATGTATATAAGGGCTTGCTAATTTCAATCCTCATCAATAATCATGATTGTCTGTACCAAGTGTGGAAAAGTGTTCACTCTCATTGGCAATTTGCAACGTCATGAAAAATTTTGTAAGTTAGGAAAAACGTATCAATGTAGCAAGTGTCCATATAAGACGAATAGGATGGATAATCTTAAGAGGCATAAACTTGTATGCAATAATAAACCGAATGATAGCATAACAGAGTCAAATTCGAATAATCGAAATAGATCTACTTCTAAGCCAACAACCAGCGCTTCAACTAACATACAAAACTTTATGCAATACTGCTCTCGCTGTGGCAAAACGTATAACTCTATAAGTAGATTTCGACAGCATATGAATGTACATAATACAAATAGTGAGATGAATATGCATAATAACTATGGAACTGCTAGTCTCAGCGAAAGCGCACTCAATGGCCATGCACGTGTGTATGATATCACGCCAACAACACCTACTGTGGACATAACATCATTCTTAGAAACCATGCGTTCCATGTTAGGGAATTTAGTGTCTGACTTACTAAGGAGCTATCAATTGCGCGGTCGTCTGATTGCACAAATTCGTTATGTCCGTTCTAATCCTCAAGAAGAAGAAACTTTTCTCGCATACTTTACCTCATCATCCTCAAACTATATTTATGACTATGATGCTTGGTTTCAGGATCATCTAAATAGTCTAATAAATCATATTGAAGCCTTCACAAAAAAGGGTAGCAATTGGATTATAGATGATGTACAAAATATAAAGTTCAATGTAATAACAAGTCCAATACTTTCAGGTGGACAATCATTTCCTCTACCAAAGAAGTTAAAAAACTCTAGAACTGTCATTAATGTTAATTCAAATGCAAATGATTGCTTTCTATATGCAGGTTTATCAATATTGCATTATAATGAAGTACCTTATTCAAGGAATGAATTAAAATCATATAGTAAGTGGACATCTGAGCTAAATATGGAAGGCATTTCCACACCAGTATCAATCAAAGATATTCCAAAATTTGAGAAAAATAATGATATTAAAATTAACATTCACTTTTATGAAAATGGACTCAATGTGTTCGTTACAATAGTAACTTTACTGGTAGGCAAACGGTTAATATTTTGCTAATTCTAAACAATTGAGCAGCACACTATTGTGGAATTCCAAAGCTGTCAAGATTGTATAGGAGAACTTTAAAAAGACATAAATACTTCTGCGAAAGATGCACTCAGTCATTCACATATAAGACAACACTAGAACGGCACTTCCAGTTTTGTATTCGAGGAAAAGCACAGATAGAAAAAATGCCGACAGATCTAAAAGTACTAACAAGTAGCATGGAATATCAACTAAGTCCTCCTTTAGTAATTTATGCAGATATAGAGTGCTACATTGATAATAAAATACATAAACCTACGGCCATTGGAGCTTATCATGTCTGGCATAATGCCCTTCAATCGAAATTTGAAAACAAGTATTACCTCTTTGAGGGAGAAAATTGCATTATTAGTTTCTTGCACCACTTAGAAACTGTAGCCCAAGGCTTATATGACAACCAATGTGCAACAACTAGGCACCCAATGACACTGTCAGCGGATGAAAAAGCAAGCCATGAGAATGCAGACTGTTGCAACAAATGTAAATCGAAATTCAGCGATGAAGTCATAAAAGTTCGTGATCATGATCATATCACCGGACGATATAGGCAAACAATATGTAGGAAATGCAATCTCCGGTTAAGACTTAACAGACGGGAGCTCCCCATATTTTTCCACAATTTTAAAAATTATGATAGTCACATCGTTTGCTATAAAGCGATTGGAAGAATGAAATCTTGGAAATTAGATGTTGTAGCAGCAACTGCTGAAAAATATATAACTTTATCCGCCAGTGTCCCTGTAAATGAATACAAAGGGAAGACAGTATACTTTAAACTAAAATTCTTAGACTCATCAATTTCTAAGTGCATCCTTGAGTGAATTAGCCAAGGGCTTGCAAGCGTATGAGCATGTAGAGACATTAAGGGTAGAATTTCCACAATTAAGTGATAGTGTTTTATATCAAAAGGGAGTGTTTCCATATTCATACTTCAAAAACTTAAACACGTTGACGGAAGACTGTCTACCACCACAATTTGAATTCTATAATGATCTTACTCGTGAGCACTGTTCCGATAGTGAATATGAACACGCTAACAAGGCATGGATTGAATTTAATTTTAGCACATTTGGGGATTACATGCTGGCATATCTGAAGTTAGATGTTTTATTGTTGGCAGACATATTTGAAGTGTTTAGAGCATTGAGTCAACGTGAGGATGAAGTCGACCCTGTACATTTTGTCAGTCTCCCACATCTTAGCTTTACCTCAGCACTAAATTTCTCTTCCAATAATCCCCACACTACATACAAGATGAAAATATGTACAATCTATTTGAACGAGGAATTAGAGGGGGTATGACTTTCACCAACATTCACCGAGCGCGTGCACGCATTGAAGAATTAGGAAATAATACACATGAAAGTCGACATTTGACCTACTTAGATGTTAATGACCTTGACGGTTCTTCACTCAGTAGGAATCTACCCCACTCAAATTTCCAATGGTTGAATGAAAGTGAATTAGATAATTTTTTAACTGAAGAAAATGTTCAAAATATAGATGATGATGGTGAAATCGGCTACATTTTTTATTTAGATTTAGAGTATCCTGCAGCCATTCATGATGACACTGCCGATTTCCCATTAGCTCCAGAAATGCAGATGATTGAAAAGAGAATGTTTTCACACTATATGAAAAATCTATATGAAAAAGTAAGACCAAATACACATTTTTCTTCTATCAAGAAACTTCTGCTCCATCAATTTGATAGGGAAAATTATGTAGTCCACTACTCAATTTTAAAATTTTACTTGACCATGGGCATGAGAATCAAGAAGATTCATAGTGGCATAAAATTCACACAAAAGTCTTGGTTAAATACATAAATTGATATGGACTCTCAAAAGATGGCTCAATCAAGCACTGACTTCGAAAAGTCATTCTATAAATTGAAAAATAATTCTTTATATGGTAAAACAATGGAAAATGTAAGGAGAAGGAAAATATTTAAATTAGTCAACAATGAGAAACAAATACTGAAATTGTCAAATCATCCTCTCTATGTTCAAAACAAAATATTTGATGAAGATCTGGTTGGTATGGAAATGTACAAACCTTCAATAGTTTTAAATAAATTAATATATGTTGGTCAAGCAGTACTTGACTATAGTAAGTTGGAAATGTATCAATTATATTACAATGATCTAAAAGGATGTCCACTGGTAAATAGAACGCGGCTTTGTGGAGGTGATACCGACAGTTTCTTCCTATGTTTATACACATCACCATCTGTCCGTCTGGAAGATATACTTCTATACTTCGGTGAAAAGTTTGACTCTTCAAACTATGACAGTCACCACCGACCATACTCAACTACAAACAAAGCTAGATTAGGTTGTTTTAAGGATGAGTGTGCTGGAAAGTTGCTTGAGGAAATGATACTACTAAAACCGAAAATGTATTCAATGAAATATCTAGACTCTACGAATCATAGCATCAAACGTGCAAAAGTAATTCAGAGAGCAGCAGTTAAAAAATTGAAACATAATGACTATAGGAGTGTCTATTATAGTGAGAATGATACAACTGAAGATATGACAATTATAAATTCAAAAAATCACATAGTTAGCACAAAATCATTTAGGAAGCGAGGTCTTTCACTTTGGAGGATAAGCGCTGTTGGCTGGATAAAAATTTATCATTACCATATGGACACTACAGCCTAGGTCTTCCCCCACCGTCGAAGAGAAGGAGATGCCTTCCTGTCACAGGTGATGTAGAATAAGTCTAAATAAAAAAAAACAATACAATATTCCACTTGTAATAGATCTTGCGATTGCTGCATCTTCCGACATGTAGCAACACTTACTAATACATCAGTAGTCTTACTAAAATTGATATTTCTACATCTTTCCGATATGTAGAAATGATTACAAAAAATGGGTAGTCCTAATGTGAATGAATATGTGAAGAATTTGTACTCAACATCATTCCGATATGTTGAGCTAATAAAATAACAAACTTTAGGCAAAAATTAAACCTAAATCTGAAACTTAGCTTTCGGAACATGCCTCATTACATTAGAACATGGAAACTTAGTGACGTTCAAAACGTTCACATAACAAATTCTAAAAGAATAGCATTTCGTCATTCAATAGCAAATAGTGATCGAAAACATCGTGGCGTTTGCATTAGTATTGACTCATTGCCTTCACTGAAAGACTTTGCGGATCTCATTGACAACCATAAGACTCGGATCAAGATTCCTCTCGATGACAAGGTATGGATGAAGTGTGATTCATCAGTCAAACTATACGTCTGTTCACCAAAACAGGAAGATGTTGAATATCGATTTTTTCGTTTCAGTGACGTCACATGGGAAACCTTTACAAAGGAGATACTACCACAGATAACGTCATTCATTAAAGATGGAGGACATCAAACGGTTGGAAGTTGTAAATCGGATGTTAACTACAAAATCAAAGTCAAAACTCAATCTACAAGAGATCGAGAGGAATATACCCAACCGAAAACAATGGTTACTGATAAAACGCAAATTGAAGCCGACAACGAGCTTACATCTTGGAAGACCCTCAATGTTAACATGGAGGATTCAGAGGAAGGATAAATCTCTCACTATCCTATTCTTTCCAAATGGAACAATCCAATGTATTGGAAGGGTCATGGAGGGTGAGCTCTCATATCTACACTTAACTTTGGAACATTTACTTGGTGATTCATTATCTGATTGGAAAGTGAAGACAATGACCGTGTTATGTGAATTACACTATCACTATGACTTCCGTAAAGTTACATCATCACATAATCTAACTTATGAAGTGGAGTTATTTCCAGCAGCTCAATTGACTAACTGGCATCCATATCATGTTCATGTGTTCCATAATGGAAAGATTGTGATAACCGGCATCAAAGACATAAGTGATGTACCTCCCATCATATGTGATTTGAAAAAATGTTTCATGAAAACCAAATTGTAGATTTTGTATATATGTGAATAGATAATGAAATATGAGCATGTTTTTGTTTTCCTTATAAACCCTTGTTTTGGAAAAAAGAGAGCAAGTTAATGATACAACATAAAACGTTATTTCAAAACTGTTTCGACATATTTAGTAAGAATTACATCATTTTTATCACACTTTTTTAAAAATAGTTCTAAAGCACTTTTACAGTTATTTTTCAATGGTCTCTCGTTGACAAAATAGAGTACATAGCCACCGCACATTAGAGATGTATTACTTTGAAGTGGGAACGATGTCACTTTCCTAACAGTCCAGGAGAACCTGTTCACCCATAATGCGATATCATGTAAACGAGGTTGATTAAGAGAGTCAAAATATTCGGCCACTTTATAACAATTGATGTATACAGCAATCCAATGTTTTCCGGGAAGATTGTTGGTATCCGTATTGATGATAAGCGAACAAGGATAGAAAGGAATTGAATCAGGTAAATTATCTCTAGAAAAGATATTGAGAAATATTGTCTTGGAGTAGTGATGAGCTTTCCTCATTTTCCTCAAGATTTCTATGTTGCTTAAGTTACTCATCTCTGATAGCTGACAGTCACGTCTCTCATTCTTGTTATCTCAACTTTGCTATCATAGATAGCATAAATGAGACAAGTAATTGTTTTCTTCAAAGGTGACTCAAATGATACCTCCAGTCGTAGATTTCCAGGCTTTGTAACTCCCACGCTTTCACCACCTAGATCTGCATCTGCTGTGAGGTTGTACATAATGAAGAAGTAACAATTCTTGTACATATCCATTGTAATTCCATTTGAATCATCTGTATTAAACATGTTGAGGGCGGTGAAAGTAGAACCATATTCACGTGCGAATTTACCATCTTTGAAATTAGGCTCATATGCTTTGCAAGATACAAATTTCCCATCCTGATAGAGTGCTAGTTTGCTAACATTAAAGTGTTGGAAATTGAATGGATTCTTTTCAAAAGCACCAATGAATGCCTCATTTTCCACAAATGTGATATACACCGCCTTTGGCATTGCAGTGCGAAAAATAATTGGGTAGGCATGTGAGGATGATCCCGCACCAATTGCGAAGTTTGTCAACACACTGTGATTAACTGGATATATTGCATTGTTTTTCCTCAATCCTGTCGCATGCTCGTTGATGACTGACGGGTTCATTGTTACTCGCCTTACATTGAGCACGGCATTACTTATGTTGACTTGATAGTTTGTAGCTCCAAAGCCATTAACGCGAACTCAGGATTTGCACGAATAAATTTTATTTGCATTTTAACCTGTGATAGCAGATATCTAGATTGACGAAGGAAATCAAGATAGACAGGTCCTTTCAAGTATAACTCCTTTGAATCCGCTGTTAAATCCATTCGTCTTTTCAACCCTGTATTTGAGACATCATCAAATTTCCCTTGCTGATCATCATACCACCCAGAAACTTGCAAGTGTGACTGTTTAGCTTGCTTTTGAAATTGCGTCATTGTATGTATATATGCTCCATATGGATATGCTCGATCCCCTCCTTCAATCTGTTTGTCATTCAATATTAGATACACATCTGAGAACAGACTGGCAATAGGAAGATTTGCCAATCCCACTTTATCCTTGGATGAATCAATATTTGTACCATCAGTCTTCTTAATTTGTATACACAACTCTAAATCAATGGATTGACAGTCAATATAATCTTGAGGATTGGCAGGTATATCAAACTGAATAGGCTGTTGGTTACCATCGATATTTGTTGTGGGGACTATGTCTACAATTGTTGAGGAGATGATGTCTGTCTGATGAGGGGGAGAATCGAAGAAACACAAAGCCGAATTGATACTCTGCATCGTATTAGCTCTACAAATATGTTGTCTTCCTTCGTTTTGACTTGTTTCTAGTCGCTGTGGAATTTCGTTTGCGCTTTCTTGTTTTCACTCGACGTCTAGATTTAGAACGTGCTGCTCTAGTCGGCTTTTACTTTTCCTGCGTCTTTGCTTAGTAACTCGACCGGATCCAACTTGTCTTGACTTCCTACGCTTCTTCCGAACTGTACGTCTCGTCTTTGTTAAATCATCTAATGCGTCTATGGCAGATTGCTGCGCGCGCATTTTCATAGATTCACCGATATCCTCACCTTGAAGCGCATCAGCTGCAACATTTGCACCAAAATCTAAAGCCCTGCTTCCAACACGCTTCATGATTGGTACGCCATACTTTTTGAGTGTTGGAAGAACCATACGTCTTAGTGCACCAAATATGCCTCCTCCAATTTGTCGTCTACCTCCAACAAACACGGGATAACCGCTCTGATATGATGGGCTACTGTAAATGCCTGTCATTATGACTATTGAATAACTATGGAAGTCACAATAGCATAAAGCCTTATTCTCGCGACCTAATATGTAGGGTCAAAACAGTAACACCACCACAGAACGGTACTACTTCTCCTGCGTCATCATG
Source organism: Prostheceraeus crozeri (assembly GCA_907163375.1). Taxonomy (NCBI): domain Eukaryota; kingdom Metazoa; phylum Platyhelminthes; order Polycladida; family Euryleptidae; genus Prostheceraeus; species Prostheceraeus crozeri. The sequence goes on along the minus strand of CAJQUW010011896.1, from coordinate 34,608 downwards.
AATTGATATGTCAATTCTATTGATGTAATTTCGACTGATTGGTAGATACATTGTGTTAAAAAACTCTCGATTGATTAGTTGCTTCCTTACGGATGAGAGAGGAAATGTGCGCAGAAGTGGGGCCTCAATGTCGCCAACCCTTGTATATTCGATAATGTTACAATAGACGTATAAGTTACCTATATCACTCTCTAGTGATGGGGCTGTATCGCCTATTGATGTGCCTTCATAAATAGTTGATTTTGAGAATCCCAATGTGGTCGTTAACACGCTATCCAGCTTGATAAGAGAGTTTTTCCCTAGCTTTAGAATCATGCGTTTCTTATGTGGATCATAAGAAAAGTGATATTCATCTGCATCAAGGTAATCTACACCAAACTCATTTAACTTTGTACACAATTCAGATGGCGTTTTCAAGCTTTCAATGTTCAAATTAACTCTTTTTACAAGTTCACTGAAGTAGACAAATCATCACCCAATATGTCTTCGCTGTATACGTAGATATCCCATGAAGCATTTGTTGATGCTTTGAGTTTAGAAGAGGACAATTGAACCTTGAATGTATCATTTAATTCTGTCAACCAAGGTGCGCTTTCAAGGCCCTTAAACATCCCAATCATTTCAGATCCGAATTCAATAACAGCGGACTCAGACTTTTCCAATGGTGTCTTTTTAGTAAAAACAATAAATTCTGCCTCCGTTTCAGCAGTAAATAAAGTTACTTTCTCTTTCTTATATTCACAAGTCATTAACGTTTCTGGCACTGATCCTTGAAACTTTCTTGCAAAGTCTTCAACACTTCTAATGACCTCAAATTTATTTTTTACTCGGATGCTCCTTTTTTTGTAATGCATACAATGGCACAATTCTACATTGAAAATCAGTGACTTTCCTCTCCGAATTCCACCCACGTCCATTGTACCAATACCTTGATGAGAACGTTGTTCTGGAATACCCAAAAGTATGACTCAAATCCTTACCTAATACAAGAAGAACATGCTTCCCTTCCTTCATCAATTTTGTTGACCCCTTTATGACTGGTTTGTAGAATTTATTCAAAGTCAGCTTGAAGAGATCATTTATTCGTTCAAACATTCTACCGATTTCCTTTTCTGTATCTTGCAAGCTCATTGTGGGAGCCTTAGAATCAAAAGTTGACGTTGCAAATGCCGTTTGAATTTTAATCATGTTTTGGACAGATGGTAAAGATGTTGAAAAAGGATGTAAAGTTAGATGATGAAAAGCCCATGTACCATGTAGACTATTTTGAAATATGCGAAAACAATCATACTTTTCTCGTACTTCTTTATGTAATTCAAAATAATTGTTTTTTAGCAAACTGATATCGTTGTAATAAGTAATTTCAGTAAGAGCAACTTCATGGGGTCCATGCAGACTAATTCGATTAGCGAATTCAACAGAGTATAGAGATGGTTTGTTACTTGGGAATATCTTGGGGTTGCTATTGCTTGGAAGAATGATGTTGAAGTTAGTAGACATGTTAAACTCATATATGGAAGAAGTCACATGCTATATTAGCTTAAAAGTTACGAGTGTCACCCCCGTCCACATTTTGTAGATCCTGATGCGTTATCCAGCTATTGAATGAATCAGGATATCCTTTCCATTTAACTAGATATTTCCTTTCATTGCCATGACCTTTCCTCCTAATTATTTTGTCAATCATATACACCTCTTCACTTCTGTCTACTACTTGCAATTCATAAGAGTAAAATTTTCCTTCAATTGGATTGCCATGGTAATCTATTAATTTATACATGGTGGGCCTAAATTTTGTATTTACTTCATCTACAAAAAACTCTTCTTCAGTCCAATTAGGTAGATACCCCTTCTCAAATGTAGACTTAACCTTTGAAATCCGAACTCTATCACCAACATCAATTTTCTTTTCATTGGAGATGTTTTACGCTTTCTTATCATACAATCGAAGCCATACATCCATCGCATTATCTGGGGTAACATCAACTGGTTTCATCTTAATGATTCCATGGTAGCTTTCATTGTAATTCTTAACAAATTTCTGCAGCTCAACTACCCAAACATGTGTATTTTTTGCAGTGAAATAGCGCCATATTTCTGTCTTCAGTGTGCGATTGAACCTCTCAACCATGGCAGCTTTATAAGCACTTTTGACACTAAACAATTCCACATTATGACTTTTAAGGAGACTTCGAACATGAGACTTTTCGAATTCCTTCCCTTGATCGGTCTGTATTCTTTGCGGAACACGCCCCTCATTGAAAATGCTCTGAAAAGCCGCTTCAACTTCTGGTCCTCGTTTACATTTCAGCGCACGTGCCCAAGCATAGCGAGATAAAATATCTATTACGGTTAAGATGTATTTATAGCCATCATTGTACTGTGATATCTGTTGCATGTCAGCCAAGTCCGCTTGCCATTGACTATCTATATTGTTAACAACACATTTTCTTGTTGGAAACCGCTTTCTCGCATTTTTGTGAAGAGTGTAAGTCGGTTGACTCCTTAAACACTTCTTGACTTTCTCTATTCCTACACCTGCTGCACGGGCTAGAACCTCCGGACGACTGAAACTTGCGGGGTGATTTAAGTCGTAATAAATCTTTCTGAGTTTCACTGCTGTACTCATCGTCTTTGTTCTGATTTGCACGCGTATTACTCGCACAGCAACTGCTAACACAATTGATATCAACCTATATGCCCTCTTCTGCTTTACCTTCGAGCGCAGATTTCAAACAGCAGCAAAATTTTTGTAACGACATGATATGAGAGAGGCAAGTCTTAATTCATATTTGCTTAATATTTACTATACTCCTTCGCAACACGCATTGAGCGCCTAGTAGCTCGTTTTGGTTGCAGATCATCGGGATCATGAAGCTCTCGCTTGACCGCCATCGTGGGTGTTTTACTTTTTAATCCATCTTGTAAGTGACCCTTATCCAACTCATTCACAGCCGGTCCTCCAATAATATTGTGAGGTACATTTTGATCAGATAAAATTTTCTGAAAATATGTCCACCCTTGTGGTGCACCTAGTTTTCGCCTTACATCTCTGACAGCATATTGTAGAAGGTCATCTATGTGACTGTTTCTAATAACATCATCAGTTGTGTCATCTATTATCTCCCCTCTCTCATTGAACTTCACATGTGGATCAATTAAGTCAAATAATCGCTCAGCCCGCACACGATATGGTCGAGGTGTTGACAAGGTTATAAATCGTCGCAACTTGTCACGAATCTGTCGCCTCTCATCAATGTTTTCAGCTGCTAACTGCATTCGTCGATAGGGATCCTTAATCTTCTGAATTTCCATATCCTTTTGTGTTAGTTCCTTAAGTTGATTCGTAATAGGTTGATCTATATTTTTGACTTCCTGTGCACTTTGTAATGTAGTCAATTGTACATACTACTCTTGAGGAATGACTACCATCTTTGAATACGACATGTTTGAAAATAATAAGGCAGCAAAGTACATTGCTTAAAATTAACTGTGAACCGAGAAAACTGTCATTGGTTCAGCGAAATTAGGTATGATATTTGTTCGAAATCGAAGTCGTTCCGGACATTCCTGGGTTAGATCAATAAATAGATAGCCATGTGGTTTCTTTGTTACATCTTCATATATTTTTGAAAGTACTTTAGGTTGTTGAGGTAATATCTGTCTACTGAGATGATGTATCTGACTGCTATCTCTTGGATTTTTAAATATTGCCAAATAATGTGTATTCAAACTTCTAATTCTTTGCTCTTTCCCTCCATCGAAGATGTTTTGGGTGATGTAGATAATAAAAGCTTCCCTATGATGTGCAGTTTGAATGAACATTTCAGTTACATCCTTTGAAGATTTGCTTTCACGTAATAGATCATCTAATACTAGTAAGTCACCTGCTTTGATATCCTCAGTTGATGGCAACCCTTTCTTCACCTCATAACCTTTCTGGCGAAGTGCAGAATGTAGTTGTGGTTGAAATATTCCATAATACCATTTGCTCTCTTAATTTCCTTGTTAAACATTTCATTTCTATATTGTAGCAATTCAGTTACAAATGTAGTTTTACCGGACTGACTTGGTCCAGCGACACATTTTGTGCGATCAGTGAATAGACGAAAATCTGTCATCTTATAATTCCATTAACATTAAACTCATTATCCCGCTAATTTTGCTTAGAACAACAAAACTGACACATGTTCCAGATCACGTTTATTTACATTCAGAATAGAAACTTTCAAGTTACATTTACAAATTAAAACATTTACAAATTAAAACATTTGTGTTTCCTCATCACAATTAGGATTATAGAAAGTTTTCAAGTCAGCATCTTGGCGCTTCAACTTCAATTTAGGATTCCCATCTTGAGATTTCCGCCCTCGCTTTTTGCTCTCTTCCTTCCCATCACTTGAGGCAGTCTTATCAATGTTAATTAAACATTTATCAATTGGTAGTGGTTCATAGACTAGTTGAAGAAACTTCATTTGTAAAGATGCGACTTTACCAGTCGAACCATGTGAGCCAATATAAAGTCCGGTAACGTGCACTAAGCCCATATAGCGACCCCGTTTGAGATCATCACATTCCATCCTGTTTGTTAAGAGATCGAATGCTTGAAAATGATACGATAGTTTTAAAAACAGTGTAGCGAATTCCGGCAATTCCTTGTAACCAACTCCTTCCTCTAATGCCTTTCTCCAATGAGTGGGAGCACTTTCAGGCAGCTCAACACATTCTTTCGCGAACAAGTCAATAGTTTTAAGAATCACCTGTTGCCATTTTGGAAAAGTCACTCGCATTTGTCTCATATTGCTATACCCTGATGTAGACATACCATTACTGTGGAAGAATGGAACTTGAAGATAAAAGCCATCATCACCATAATTCAAGGTTTGAAACTAGAATGCATTTCCAATCCCTTGCACCTTTTGTGTCGGACGAAGCTTCAAGCGATCTTGCTCAAAAGCGTCACCTTCCTCTCTGATTGTATAAATTTTCTGAGTCTTGTTTCAACAAGTACTAATTCGGAGCTTTCAACCAGCGCAAATGAATTGTCACCTGAAAGTGATAAAATATCATTAATGCGTCTTCCTTATACACACCTATATATGACTCATCAATCAAAGTGATGACGTGTCACTTTATGATTCGCTAACCTTATATTAACATTGCAGCAGTTGCTGCAATCCTTCCAAGCGGACTATTGATTACACCATTAATACTGTTTCCAATATCATTTAACATATTTAGAAACCCACCACCACCGCGCTGAATTGAGTTTCGCCTTTTCTTATCACTACTCCTTGGATTTGAAAACTTTTTTATGCTATTCAAAGAGCCAGCACTCAATAGAGGCTTGTAAATAGGTAGACATTTGTGTATTGCAAAAGCTAAATCACGAATGAAATCATCACTTGAATTTTGAATCAGTTTACACTTCTTCTTATTATCATGTATCCTGTTTAACTTTCGCAACGCCTTTTTAAACTGACTTGAAGGTTTGAAGAACCGTTTCGATTGACGAGAAGATGCCTTCCGTTTTACAGACATTTTTATTCTAATATGGAAATAGATAATACAATTACAATTTTTGCTTAGTACTTACAACATTATACACAAAAGTTTACAAGCATTCACACAGAGTTTGTTGATGTTACTTATACAATTACACAAAACACTTAACAAGTTGTAGAGGGAAACTGATACACACTCACATCGGCTAGAGTTTGATTTGCAGCAGTTATGAGCTGCTCAATGTCTTTCATTAGATGTTTTGAAATTGGACAGCACATACAGCAGGGCTTTGAATGGAAAGTCTTTAAAATATTGGCATAGTATGCCGCAAACTGATTACCTCAGAATGTCCTTGAGCAGCCACATTGATGCTTACTGATGGCGGTCCACTGAATAAGTCCAATTTACATTTGTCACCCTTCTCGTCAAAGTAGCTGGAGGTGATAATGTCATGGAGACATGTGTTGTGTTTCCGTTGGATACTGCTGCACCAACAGCGAGAGTATTCCGGTACAATCTCCGTTTGAGCAAGTGGGCGAAATACTTCATTGAGCCAAAATCTTGCAACTCGTGTAAGAGCGTTGTTCACGACTCTCATTAACATTCTCTGCACCACAACGTCCTCTCCGCAGCGGAAATACTTCACTATTTCCTCCATCAGATCCACCAAATCCGCTTTATAGCCAGTTATATTCACGGCAGAATAAAATATATTGCCGTGAAGAGTTGACTTCGGTAAATTATTGAAATGGGAATGTTGGTAGTGAACGACATGCTGATTGACATTGTATTAGCCTCAAATTATGCTTGAAATAGAACGGTACAATGTCCTCCTTATATAGAAAAGTCACACAAAGACACAATAGTGACCAATCACAGACCTGCATGATGACTCATCATGCACGATATACAGTGACTGTTGAAGATATTTCTTCATCACAAGGGGGACAAGATGAAGTTTCAAAGGGTACATAACATGTAGAACACGTAACGTTATGAGAACATGGTAAAAAGAGAAGGGATCGTTCCTGTTTAAAACATTTAACGCAGTTCCGTTCACATAATAATTTAAATGTCTCTTCTTCTAATTTCCTTCTGAAGTCACTTTTATTGGGAGAACTTTTTATTAAAACACTGTCAGATGTCTCCTTCTTTCCATATCGTTCCAATTTGATCCTCCTAATTTCACTATCATTGCAGTGTAGCATGGAGAAATCCTCTATCCACCTACGATCCAAATTGTGATTCATAGCATGCTCATCTAGATCCATTAGTCGATCAACTAAATCACCAGCGTTGATATTTTCACTGAGATTTGTTACAGTTTCTATAGCTTTGAACGAATATCCAAGGTCTCTTGCGACAACCCACGACGTTGGGATACTAGTCATCATTATGTATGTCATCAAACAACTATCTCATATTTATAGCATAGTTTGTCTACGTAAAAGGAAAATCAATGTGTCATCTTGATTACAATGGTTGCAATAGTCACAATAGTCGCAATTGAGCAAACCCATTCAAAATCAAACAACGGACGTCTATCGGTACGTACCCACGTACTCAGAACCAAGTCGCACAAGTTCGATCATAGACGTTCCGAAACACACGATGTACTCAACCCAGTCTACCAAACACATGTACCTATCCAGTAAAACAGATGTCATACATGTTCCTATTCATAACACTGAATTATACATGTACCTATCCATGTACCTATTGATAACACTGAATTATACATGTACCTATCCATGTACCTATTGATAACACTGAATTATACATGTACCTATTCATGTACCTATCCCTCGCAAGTAGGGCACAGTTTTCACTACTTATAGTTCATCACAATATGAGAGGGAGAAATCATGAAAGGAAAGAATATGCAGATATCGTCCTGATTGTAGCCCTATGGCAAAATTTGATAATACACTGGCAGCATGCAGTCATTATAAAAGTACATAAAAATATAAATAATGGAAGGCAATTAGCGATAGTCTCAACCGTTAACAAACCAGAAATAGAAGATTTCAAATGGGTGTTCGAGAGATATCAACTGGCGGGAAATTTGATAAATTCAGGCATTCTTTTGTACTGATAGGGGTTGGTATTGGCAAAGTAGATGGCATGAATATTCACATCGCATCATTCATAGACTGGGTACATAAGTATATGATTTGATGAGACACTCAAAATAGTTTTTCGACATGCGCTATGCTTAAAGTTTAAATAGCAGCATTGAATTCGATCGATCGATCCTTGAATTTTGGAAATTGCTGTGTGCGGTGTACACTCATATCCCGAGTCAATTAAGAAATGTTTTGTCAAATTTATGTGGGACCTAAAGGCTTGGACCACATGTAGGCCAATTCATAATCAATAGGCCTATTACGCTTATTAAATTCAAGTCGCCTATATATGTCCTTCAATCCAAGACTCTGACTACCTAACGTGAATATCAAAAGAAGTTTCACATGATTCAGCCGTAGGCTATTCTTAAATTACCGATATGCAAATTAAAGGGCATTGGTAACTTAAGCATTGGAAATTTTGTCTTAGCAAAATAGAATGAGGAAACCCAGAAAAATGATCAATTTTGTATCGGTAATTTACCGGTAATTTATTTCAATCTAACCGGTAAAATGCCGGTAATTTACCACTGGCAATTTGCCGGTAAAATGCCGGTAATTTACCACACTTCAAACACTATAAGTCCGCACCGATCAAGCATTGTAATTTCGCGATTAGTTTTCTCATCTGCTCTTGGTCTTCGTCCTCATTGCTACCCTTTGTCCTTCAATTGTTGTCTTCTGCAACCATCTGTTGCACATTTTCTGTCTCGACCACGATGAGAATAGATTCTTATCAAGTGGCGGCCATCTGATGCCATTTTAAAACAGTCGAGAATGCCTCGGGGCACTTTTTCGGGAAGGCATTCTTTTAACAGTCAGACATGTCTGAGCGATAATTCTTCAAAATGCCAGTAAATGCATGCACTTTGCAAGCAAGCATTTAGACACCATGAAAAAATGTGATGGCACCACTTTTTAATCTTAGATTGATCCTATATGTAGGCCTATAGCAACACATTTTTTGATTTATGAGGTCAGTGCATATAATGTTTTACAACAATGCAAAATAGTTATTTTAGAGAGATCTTTTTCCTTTGCGCACAGCCTCCTTCTAATTTTTCTACTTGGTTCAACAGAGCAATTTTGAGACAATATATACCACATTGTCATCATTCCACTGAACAACTGAAAAGTCGTTAATTCGCACCACCGCCCGTTGCTCCCCTCTCAGATTAGTAGAAAAAGTTCCTGTTATGGAGTGGACACTTGCGTCGATGAATCTGATACCCTTTTCTGAGAGAGAAATCACAATCGAAGTGAATTGAAAAATCATCAATAAAATATATCTTCTTAGTCGGCTGTCTTTCACTACATTGCAAAGTGCCAAAATCACTTTACTTCCAATTTTTTCACATCTTCGTCTGCGTATAAACTGTTATTCTTTCCTAGCATACAAGAGGATTACAAAGATATCTGTAAACAATGGTTACGCCACATGTTATAACCGAATAGTTGCCTTTGATCTCATGTAGGCCTAGGGGAGACTGGGGACCAAAGTGCATTTTTTCACTCATTCTCATTTTTTGACGAAATTATTGCAAATCAGAACTCAAAATTTTACACAGATGTGAAAGATATCTTCACAAATAAAATATTTTTTGAAGTGTAACTCTAGCATATCTAGTTTTTGCACAAGACATGTTTTTGTAACATGTAACGACCCTGCACATTGGTCCCCTATAGCGGGGACCAATGTGCACTGCATGGGGACCAAAGTGCACTGAATAAAAAAACCATGATTTCGCACGGAAATTTCATTTTATAAAATAGATATCGCCAAAACACATTTTTCTATGATTTTTACTGTATTCATTTATTTTATGTGAATTAGTAAGTGGATATAAAACTATCATAGGCAAAAAATGAATTAATTTTTTACAGCAATTTTTACTAATTGCTTATTGGACGCATCTTTATTACATTAATTAACTGTAAATAGTCAATTCGGATGTGGTGAGTTCAAAAAATGATAATCATTTCTCTCTATGAGATTAATATTTTGACCTAGGATAAAATCTTTATTATAGGCCTAGGCCTATATAGGCCTTCCCCACTTTTTTCTCATCAATTTAAAGATGTGTTTGACTTCTGAAAATAATGACCTTATGGACAAAAATGGTTATAATGGTTCAACAGATTGGATTTGGTAAGAAGGCAGTAAATAATCATTTTTTAAGAAAGTAAACACTCCAGCGATCAACCAACAAAAATTGCCGAAAGGTCGATTTTTGAATATATATTATGCAAATAGTGCATTATGTAACATAATAAAAACAGACAGGAGTCGGGAATGTTGCTTTAAAAACATTTGTCTTGTACTCAACCAGAATGTGCTAGCCACATTCCAGTTCAAGTTCAACCGTGTTTTCAATTGAGGAGTCCTGGGTTCCAGAATTGGTTTCGTTACTTTTGGATGCAGCATTCTCCGGGGCATATCGGTGATAATAGTTGATTTTCTTTTTCTTGATCGTTTGTGTTTAAATTTTTCAGACAGAGCCTTCGTCGGATAAGGTCTGATTATTTCAGGTAACACTGGCTCACATAATTATCACGCCTCGTCGTCAACAGGGCACCGTCATCAGCAGGATATGTGCTTGTAGAAGGTTGTTCAATTTGCGAAGTTCAAGCACTCAATCGGAGGGAATGGATAGCAGGAAATCCCCTTAGCTGAAAGCGTTTGAGTTGACTGGGAATATGCCGGCTTTTTGAAAGCCCGATACGATATTCATGGGCGTAAAAGCTTTGTAAAATGAAGCTGAACTTAGTGAGGCAACGTCATGAATAGCAATTGGTTTTCATGGATGAGTGAGCATTTGATTGTTGCACTCACTCACATAGAACGTCTTAAATGGACAATAGACGCAGACGTCCAAGGGCTGCATGCGATGGCTTAAATTACATTTTTAAGGTTTAATTACACTTATTTCATTACGTTGAGACACTGAATACATGGTTTGCAAAATACAAAAGAAAAAAGGAAATTTATCATGTATTGCACTTTGGTCCCCATTTCAGAGGGCACTTTGGACCCCAAAGCAACTCATTTTCAAAAAACCAACATTGACAAATAACTGGGTATACAGATGCCATCCCCGAATTATGAAGCAATTCTAGATGCCTTAAATGTTAGAAATTATTGTTATTCTAGGCACAATGTTGACGAATGAAATTTAGAAAAAATAAACAACGGAGACTCAAAAATTTACTTTCGGCTGCATTAAATGTATTTCAAGACATACCAAATAAAATATTTTGAGATAAATCTTAATTTTTCCGTTGAAAGTCATGTTTGATCAGAGAATTACTCAACTAGAAGAAGAAGTTCGAATTCGGTCTTTATCACGTCGAACTGGCAGATGCACTTTGGTCCCCTATGCTCATAGGTCCCCAATCTCCCCTAAATATGGTGGTGGACTCAAGCAGTAGGGGAGATTGGGGACCTATGAGCATAGGGGACCAAAGTGCATCTGCCAGTTCGACGTGATAAAGACCGAATTCGAACTTCTTCTTCTAGTTGAGTAATTCTCTGATCAAACATGACTTTCAACGGAAAAATCAAGATTTATCTCAAAATATTTTATTTGGTATGTCTTGAAATACATTTAATGCTGCCGAAAGTAAATTTTTGAGTCTCCGTTGTTTATTTTTTCTAAATTTCATTCGTCAACATTGTGCCTAGAATAACAATAATTTCTAACATTTAAGGCATCTAGAATTGCTTCATAATTCGGGGATGGCATCTGTATACCCAGTTATTTGTCAATGTTGTTTTTTTGAAAATGAGTTGCTTTGGGGTCCAAAGTGCCCTCTGAAATGGGGACCAAAGTGCAATACATGATAAATTTCCTTTTTTCTTTTGTATTTTGCAAACCATGTATTCAGTGTCTCAACGTAATGAAATAAGTGTAATTAAACCTTAAAAAATGTAATTAAAGCCATCGCATGCAGCCCTTGGACGTCTGCGTCTATTGTCCATTTAAGACGTTCTATGTGAGTGAGTGCAACAATCAAATGCTCACTCATCCATGAAAACCAATTGCTATTCATGACGTTGTCTCACTAAGTTCAGCTTCATTTTACAAAGCTTTTACGCCCATGAATATCGTATCGGGCTTTCAAAAAGCCGGCATATTCCCAGTCAACTCAAACGCTTTCAGCTAAGGGATTTCCTGCTATCCATTCCCTCCGATTGAGTGCTTGAACTTCGCAAATTGAACAACCTTCTACAAGCACATATCCTGCTGATGACGGTGCCCTGTTGACGACGAGGCGTGATAATTATGTGAGCCAGTGTTACCTGAAATAATCAGACCTTATCCGACGAAGGCTCTGTCTGAAAAATTTAAACACAAACGATCAAGAAAAAGAAAATCAACTATTATCACCGATATGCCCCCGGAGAATGCTGCATCCAAAAGTAACGAAACCAATTCTGGAACCCAGGACTCCTCAATTGAAAACACGGTTGAACTTGAACTGGAATGTGGCTAGCACATTCTGGTTGAGTACAAGACAAATGTTTTTAAAGCAACATTCCCGACTCCTGTCTGTTTTTATTATGTTACATAATGCACTATTTGCATAATATATATTCAAAAATCGACCTTTCGGCAATTTTTGTTGGTTGATCGCTGGAGTGTTTACTTTTTTAAAAAATGATTATTTACTGCCTTCTTACCAAATCCAATCTGTTGAACCATTATAACCATTTTTGTCCATAAGGTCATTATTTTCAGAAGTCAAACACATCTTTAAATTGATGAGAAAAAAGTGGGGAAGGCCTATATAGGCCTAGGCCTATAATAAAGATTTTATCCTAGGTCAAAATATTAATCTCATAGAGAGAAATGATTATCATTTTTTGAACTCACCACATCCGAATTGACTATTTACAGTTAATTAATGTAATAAAGATGCGTCCAATAAGCAATTAGTAAAAATTGCTGTAAAAAATTAATTCATTTTTTGCCTGTTGATAGTTTTTATATCCACTTACTAATTCACAAAAAATAAATGAATACAGTAAAAATCATAGAAAAATGTGTTTTGGCGATATCTATTTTATAAAATGAAATTTCCGTGCGAAATCATGGTTTTTTTTATTCAGTGCACTTTGGTCCCCATGCAGTGCACATTGGTCCCCGCTATAGGGGACCAATGTGCAGGGTCGTTACATGTTACAAAAACATGTCTTGTGCAAAAACTAGATATGCTAGAGTTACACTTCAAAAAATATTTTATTTGTGAAGATATCTTTCACATCTGTGTAAAATTTTGAGTTCTGATTTGCAATAATTTCGTCAAAAAATGAGAATGAGTGAAAAAATGCACTTTGGTCCCCAGTCTCCCCTACCATAATATTGAAAAATGAAAACAAATGAAAAGGAAATAGATACATAACTATCCATTTTTCATATCGACAGCACATGGAATTCTGACTTACAGCGTTTTGCATGCGCCAAGTGCCATGATGTTGTGGTACAGATGAAACTGATTTAGTTGCCACAGGGAAGGGCTGGAGCCTCAGAAATCACTTTTTGTAGGACTATTAAGTGCAGTGTATAGTTTTCTATAATCTTCAGGATGCGTAAAATTTACTTATTTGTTCAAATTATTGAAGAGTTTGAGCGGACTGCACAAAAGCATCGATGGTCTTCCTAAAAGAATCTTTATCTAGATACTGAATAATGAAATTAATTGGCAGTGGTCTCTACCAATGGGCAAAATTCTACCCATATATAAAAATTTCTTTTTCAGACGAAATGGAAAGACTTTAACGAATCATTCACTTTCATCATTTAAATACATCATATAAACAACCTGATAATCTGATAGCTATACGAAACAAAGACAAATTTTAGCCTACTTGCGAGACATTCCAAAATCACGAAAAATTGATAGTATGATGAAAACAAAACTCGTGAATTTTCAAATTCCAAGTCCTTTCAACAAACTACACTGTAGTAGTGAAACTATATGTTCTTCCTAATCATCATACAACAACATAAGAATGAACTTCACTTATACTAAATAAAATAATGAAATGAAAATTGGGTATTATTCTAATCATCAGTAGAAAGTGGATTAACGAGCTCCAACTACCCGGGCAAAGGCTAGTCTACGGCAAAATCCAACAAAAGTGGTCTTCTTTTTGTTCACTCAAAAAAATTCTCGAAAGTTTGATTTCTTTCGCTCCTTGTAGCTGTATTTGGTTATTGTAAGATACATTGTTTCTTAAAGCACAATCTAATTACTATTTCGAGATATGTAGCCGAGTTTCTGATGTGAGGGCGTTGATGTGATGACCGAAAGTTATACCTTTGTATGCAAGTTTTGATTTATTTATTTGCATCAATAGTCTGCTGAGGACATGTGCTCGCAAATTGACATCTCGCAGTATTCATGATGAATTCATAAGCTGACATTCTATTCCTGCGGTGTAATGCAATGTAAGTAGGCATAAATAACCTGCAATGGACACGATTCTAAATTCAAATTTCGAAACTGTCTTCAGGTATCGTACTGATTCCCTAGCTAGAATCAGTCGCTAAAACCGCATGAATGTATTTACTTGCATGCTTTACATTTATTCTCTTAAACATGCCTGCTTGAAATAATTAACCAGATGAGTATGAATGTCCAGTAGAGGGGACACGGCTCTCTCCACTGTTCTCATCCCTTGCTTAGATTTATGATGACATGCATGCATGTATTTATGCTTTTGATAATGGACTCATAGTGCATATCCAATTAATTTTATTGACTCATCAAGTCTTAGGATTTACGGAAGTTGTCGCACCGGTAGACTATATGAGATTCTTTTTGACAGTTATATTTTCTTGAAGTTTGGGTTTTAATGCTATAGGATTATGCAAGTTTCACACGTAGTTTAGGATGAGTATGGATATCCATGAATAAGTGCTATGATTAGGAAATCGGTGGGATCCATTTAGGCTACATCGACTTCGAATTGCTACCTTTTATCATGAGTTTTGCGGGAAAATTAATTTAGAATGAAAATGAGCTGAGTTATTGGTTTATAGAATTACTTAAGGCTGGTTTAAGAGAAATTGTCGGTTGTTTCATGGTCGGATTCTAGGTTTTGTTCGGGGTTTGTCTTAGTAGCCTGTCTCGTGGATCGTATTTAATGAGATTGCTTTATAAGGTGGAGTCGTGATAGGCCTAATCGGCCTACACAGCGTTCAAACTATAAAACTCTTCAAAACTCTGCCGAAGACATTGTTAGCCATTTTTTCTTATAATCTGATAATAAAGAATCAACAATGACTTGAATTTAAGTGTACATAATGTGATATCTGCTTCCATAAAAAGTCTAGGCCTCTCCAAAAACAGACACAGAAGACATGTGAATATACATGTAGGCAGTGATGCAAATGGGAAATTTTGAAATTTTTTTTCGATGATTGACGTTTTTGCCTTTGTTTTGGAGACTTGTTGCAGTCGTTTGAAAAGACTATACAATATTCAAAGACCGAAAACTTCTCTATCATCCCTGCATGTTAACTTTTGGAACCAACTACACCCTCCATGTCTATTTCAGATCTTTCCAACTGAATATCAGACATTAAATGGATTTCAGATTTCTCTAATTGAATTTCAGATATCTGTCAGAAACTCAACTTTGAAAGGATCTTAGATTCAACTGGAGAATCTCCAATTCATCTGGAAAAGTCTGAAATTTATTTAAGTAGATCTGAAATCGATTTGGAACTATCTGAACCATAGAAGTTGACTTTCTATGTTGTTAATTTCTATGATCTGAACCATCAGAGCTAGAAATGGAAGATGTGTAGTTTGTCCTCCACGAAGATATCGGACAATACGCCGGAAGTTAGAAGCTATCATATAGATATTCTTCTACTCATCATAGATATCTTTAGCTTCCAACGCTTATGTATAATGCCGTGTTGGACTGTGTGCTTGTGCTTCACATGTTCATCAACACATGGAGAATTTGCATCATTGCATAGAAGTTGATGATAGTACACTAGAATGGAAGTTTGATATCTTGCCTATGTACAATGATGGCACATGTAAAAATCTATGGTTTGTAGATCAGATTCGATCTAAAACATTGTATCATAGTGAAATTATTTGACAAGTTGGTTGTGGAAGTTGTTGACACCTAATTACAGGATTTTCATGAAGAGAATTGCAAGTGAGATGGCGGCATTGTTTCATGGGAAATATCCTACTATTCCATGGGTTAATATAATGTGTCTATTTGTAGCAGTCACTGACAACAATTTTCCAATTTTTCAATATTTGAATGCGAATTAAAAATTGGTTCACAAAGTCATAATTGAAAGTGGTCGGTGTGCTGTTTGTAAGAACATCTGAAGAATTCACCGATAGAAAGTCTAATTATTGGATAATTTCTTCTTCAAGCGGCTAAGAAACCTGTCGCTTTTCTGGAATAAACACAATGAAAGTTTCTTTACCGACAATCATTTCTCAAAAAAATGAAATGTCGCTGGAACTTTTCAATTAATAATTAAATGACACATGTGATATTTTGGAAGCTGATATTCGAATGCATGTAGGGATTTTGAAAATTATTCAAATTTAGTGACCAGGGGAACCCTTTAAAGTAAAATGAATACTCTAAGATTTCTTGGCCTCTGATTTCAAGCTGGAGTTATGCATGTTCTGTAAATCGACATTACAAGTTGCATAAGAGTCTGATTATACTATTGATATCATATTTGAGCGATATTTTGAACTGATGAACGCACAGAACCTTTAAAAGGATTTCCTTCTTTGTCATCCTGTCGGCGCAGCATTTTGTAGATTCTTTACTGCAGATACTGTAGATTCTTCGCTGCAGTATTTTGTAGAAAGCATTACTGCTTTCGTGTACATGCTCTTTGGACATGGGGGCAACAATCCAGATCACAAATTGCCTTGATAAATATAAATGCCAACCAGAAAACCAGCTCGTACAATTTTCTTTTTGCCCCAACTAAGTTCCCCCGGCGTGTACCATAATTTTCATGCAATTTCCATTTTAGGACTTTCTATGGTATTGTTAATTTCTATGATCTGAACCATAGAAGTTGACTTTCTATGTTGTTAATTTATATGATCTGAACCATCAGAGCTAGAAATGGAAGATGTGTAGTTTGTCCTCCACGAAGATATCGGACAATACGCCAGAAGTTAGAAGCTATCATAGATATTCTTCTACTCATCATAGATATCTTTAGTTTCCAACACGAGCTTACAGTCTCTATATATCTTCCAATATATGGTCGCTCATGTATAATGCCGTGTTGGACTGTGTGCTTGTGCTTCACATGTTCATCAACACATGGAGAATTTGCATCATTGCAATCAAGGCTGCATAATAAAGCTTAACTTTCAAGCCATAAACAAATTCCCGAATAAAGTGCATTATTTTTGCTCCAGATCTTTCACAATGCATGAAATTATACCCCTATTGTAAAGGAAAAAAATTCACGTTGTCCCAAAAGATGTCTGTGTTATAATATTAAAAATGCCAACAAATTGCCACAAGCCACTGGTGGCAAAGGAATGCTCAAAAATCCGCGGACGGGATTCGTATTGCTTCGATTGTTTTAATCGAAATGATATGATGAAATCAAGAGTTTTAGAACAATTCTATTGATGTGTCTATGCCTCGGTTGTGATAGAAAACATAAAAATTATATCACAAAAATTCAAATTTTTTCATTTTTCAAAAGCGTTTTATTCAAAATAATGATCCAAATCACCAGTTTTAGACCCATTCTATTGGTGTGTAGCTGCCTCGGCTGTGGAAGTGGTCAAAGCATAAGACCTATCACAAAAAATCAGAACTTTCAAAATTTTCCGATTTTTTCCAATATTTTCCAAAATTTTCCATGGAAATGGAAAATTTTCATCACTTCATGTAGGCCTAGAAGATACATAAAAGAAATACTATTCATCATCAAAACATGCCATAATGCACAAGTACAAGCTTAACCTCATTATCAAACTTCACATTGCCATTCAAGATAAGTCTACTAGCCCATACTATACCATTTTGCGAGCACATCATCGTGATCCTTATATGATAGGTAGCATAGCAATGTCACTTAATTCGCAATATCAAAATGCAGCTGAAGTGGTTAACAAAGTCTATCATTAGGTCTATAGCGGTGTAGCATGAAAAAGATATTCGCAGGTAATCTCCAAAAAACACTAAAATTTCTGGATTTTACCTAATACTGGCGCCTTTTACTCGCCGGCGAGACCTGTTAACGGCGTTAGCCAAGGGGATCACGAGATAGCAAATCGGCTGGTGCATTGTGATCATTTCTAGGTATTGCAAGCGCCACCCTGCAGCCCAGTCATGCTCAACCAAGGTCTCCTCCCCCAAGCAAAGTATACTTATGTCAAAAATAGCCTCTGGCTTTCTCAGGAATAAATAAAAAAAAATTCTAATATACCAAGCTTTCGTATTCCTTCAACAGGGTATTGAATAGAATGCACATATGTTTTACAGCCGTAAATCAATATTCAAAATTATTACTTAGATATTTCGAACAGCTCATCAACTACAGACAAAGATAAGAAAAACATGCATGAACTATGAAATGAAGATACAAAGCTAACTATGGTAAGACAATTGAAGGCCGACCAGCGGCTTAAAAATTAACAAACAACTATATATATAGTAAACACTGTGTATCAATTTGTGGAATACAAGAAAGCATAATTCACAAAAAATATTAGAAAAGTATTAAAAGCTTATATAAAAGGAAATACAAAAATGAATTTATCTCAAAAAAGGTAATAATGTCTCGCCGCAGCAACTATTAATCAAATTATTCTCATTATGTATGAAAATGGCCTCTAAGGATTTTCTCTTGGCATTGTTGCGTTCACTCTTTAGGATCTTCCAAGATAAACTATTTCGGATATTGGTGTTGTGTTCTTCAGCATGCTGAAAGAATTTTGGTGAATTTGAGGTTGTATGCTCATTGAGTCTTGCCTTAATGGTGCGAGATGTTTCACCTATATAACAATTCTTACAAATCAAACACGTAATCTTATAAATAACAAATTTACTGTAGCACTGTTCAATGCCTTCCCCGGTCTTGCACGTCCAGCAATTTGCATCACAACGGGGCCGTTCCTTAGTCCTTCTGAATCTCAGATCTAAATTTGGTTCAGTCTCAAAAATAATTCTGATTTTATCGCAAACTTCTGTTCTCTTAGCAAGGTTGATTATTTCGCGGCGTTGCTTTTCTCCATAATAAGGTAATTTTAAGAAAGGTCTAACTTGGGTTAACCTTGTTTTACTATCATTCAAATGCTGTTGAGAACAATTTCTTTTGACTCGATGGTGTTCACCTAATAAAAGAGCTCTTTTACGGCTCGTTGTTACAAAAGAGTCATGCGGTAAACAAGTGTCACTATGTAAATCTTTCACAAAAAGAGCAAATTCAAAAGCATTCAAAGAGTTCATGCGAATCAAAGTATCAAGATAAGGTAATTCATGATTAATAGGGGTCTCCATAGTAAACTTGATAGAAAAGTGTAAAGAATTAACAAAAGATAACAATTCTTTGTCAGAACAACTATAAAGAACAAAAATATCATCAATATAAGGAACCCAGAAATTGATAAAATTACTACAAAAGACATCACGTTCAACATAGTGCATGAAAATCGAGGCAAGTACTGGTGCAGCATTATTCCCCATAGCAATACCATTTGTCTGTTTGAAGCCTCTTCCTTCCAGAATGTAAACATCTTCTTTTGTACACAATTCTAATAAGTACAAAAGATCAGAAGTCGATAAAATGGGAAAAGGACTCGAATTTCTTCCAGCAATATAAATATTTTTAACACAATCAAACAAGTCTAAAGAACTTGAAGACTCAATAGGAATACTTCCATAGAGGTTGGAGACATCCAAAGAAGCGAATTTGATCACGGTTCTGTCTTGTTGATTGTAATTGTTCAACTTTGTGATAAATTCGGACGTTGATTTGATGTAGGATAACACATGTCTTTCTACAATCGGTTGTAGTATCTCGGCTAGCAAAACTTGCAGTTTCTGTATTCCAGAGTCAATCGATGCAATGATGGGACGACTACGTAATTCACCAATTTTGCGATCCTTAGGAAGAGCGTACGGATTACTAGGTAATGGCTCGCTGCATTTACACTCAAGAAGTCGGCGCTCAAGAGAAGTTCCAGAATAATTGTTTGATATTTCTGTAATCTGTTTGTTTATTCTTTGTTGCATGGTTTGAGGTTGAGTTATAGGAACATTGATATCACCATTATATAAACTCTTTTTCAGCATATCGCTATAATCTTGATTATCCATCGCTATAAGGCGTTTAGTTTTATCAGAGTTTATCAAAATAACGGCATCATCCTTCAGCTCTTTGTGTAAATTATCTAACACTTTTCTCTCTTCTATATTTCTTTTCGAAAGTTTCATGCTTCGTTCTGATTCAAAAATACGCAGTGTTCCAGCAAGGAATTCATTGACACCAGCATCAGTGTTAGATGATGTATCATTCATACCAAGACGTTTATGTGCTGCTTGGATGTTGGCTTTGATTTCAACTATTTTCTTCTCGTCAATTTGTTTTGGTGGAGGTACATAAGACGGTCCTTTTTGCAATATTTCCTTCTGTTTATCTGAAAATGTCTTTCCGGATAAATTTTTGAAAGGCTCAATTTGAATGTCCTCAGTTGTACCAGTAATTTCAGGCGTAATGCCACTTACTTCATTTCGTAAAATTGATAATTTTCCACGTTTGATGTTACGAAGATAGAATTTGTATCTTTCTGCTCTGTTCCAGTCATCGTAGGAAAGTACAGTCGGTGTTATGATGTTGTTTAACTTCCTGTACAAACAGTCAACAGCATAGCGCATCCATCTTCGCGATTCATTGAAACGAAACATTGTTGTATCAACCTCTTTTATGGTATTTTTGAACTTATCTTGAACAACGAATCCATGAGGAATCAGTCCTTCCTTTAAACACAACTTAATAAAATGAATATGAGATCTTATGCGTTCGGCTGCATAAACATTTATTAGCATTCCATTTTTCTCGCCAATTGCTCTTTGATATAAAGTACGTAATTGTTTGGCCATCATAATATAACATAGTAATCAAAACTATGTGAAAGATTTACATAGTGACACTTGTTTACCGCATGACTCTTTTGTACCAACTAGCCGTAAAAGAGCTCTTTTATTAGGTGAACACCATCGAGTCAAAAGAAATTGTTCTCAACGGCATTTGAATGATAGTAAAACAAGGTTAACCCAAAGATTTTTAAGTAACGGTTACCCTATGAAGGTCATTCGAAAATGGTTTACAGATACGGGAGAGAAAAATGATGAAAACAACACCATACCGAGACCTTTCTTAAAATTACCTTATTATGGAGAAAAGCAACGCCGCGAAATAATCAACCTTGCTAAGAGAACAGAAGTTTGCGATAAAATCAGAATTATTTTTGAGACTGAACCAAATTTAGATCTGAGATTCAGAAGGACTAAGGAACGGCCCCGTTGTGATGCAAATTGCTGGACGTGCAAGACCGGGGAAGGCATTGAACAGTGCTACAGTAAATTTGTTATTTATAAGATTACGTGTTTGATTTGTAAGAATTGTTATATAGGTGAAACATCTCGCACCATTAAGGCAAGACTCAATGAGCATACAACCTCAAGTTCATCAAAATTCTTTCAGCATGCTGAAGAACACAACACTAATATCCGAAATAGTTTATCTTGGAAGATCCTAAAAAGTGAACGCAACAATGCCAAGAGAAAATCCTTAGAGGCCATTTTCATACATAATGGGAATAATTTGATTAATGGTTGCTGCGGCGAGACATTATTACCTTTTTTGAGATAAATTCATTTTTGTATTTACTTTTATATAAGCTTTTAATACTTTTCTAATATTTTTTGTGAATTATGCTTTCTTGTATTCCACAAATTGATACACAGTGTTTACTATATATATTTAGAGAATGTCTGTCTTATTTCCCATGTAAATATCCTATTAAATATATTTTATTTTTTTGTAAGAATACCTTTACTTTAAGAAATATTTTTACCAAAGACATGAATATGCACGCAAAATAGCAGTAATTGTACTCCTAGATATCATTGCACTGCACATGTTAAGAAATCTAGGAATCAATGAGTAACGATATAGGCCTATTAAATGCATGTAAAAATAGCGATAATAATATTATATCTATAATGTTATAATAGTATATAATTTTATATGATCTATATTTAATAATCTATATAATTATAATACTATAATAATATCATCGCTATTTTTACATGAATTTACATCGTTACTCATCGATTCCTAGATTTTTTAACATATGCAGTGCAACGATATCCAGGAGTAGGCTACAATTATAAGATGAACAATTCATCTTAATAAGATGAAATAACATAAACGATGGACTTCTAAATAATTTGACTGTGATCGTATGATTTAATTCAACTTAGTCTACCTGTTTATTTTCAGCCTTTTATTTAGAAGTCCATGCAGAAAACAAATCATCTTTAATAATATCATAAATCAAAAGTTCATTTCAAGAGATGAGCCATCAGAGTTATGTACACTTATTCTTTTTGGAGCAATTTTCAATTCTTTGCAGAAATCTTTTAGATCATTCAAAGTGATGGGTCGACCGACAGATTGTTCAATAGTATTCGTTGTTACAGTATCCGTAATTGTTGTTATTGTGTTGCTGCATTCTATGTTTGAGTTATTCACTTGATTAGATAACACATTCGAAGCTAATCGCATTCTTTTGTCCGATACCTCATCGTATACATCAATACATTCACTACGATGGCCGGATATTTTCTTAGCTAGTTTCTTGTCTCCTGTTTTCTCAATAATTCTTGTAACTGCTGTTCGTCTTCCACTTTGGTTGGTGTAATTTCCGTCAAATCCAGCCGCTTCCATGAGTGATCGAATAGTCAAAGACAATGTATTGTGACCCATGGGTATGGGATTATACCATTTGGTAGCTGTGTGGTGCGGATGTGGTTGCAGAAATAAGGCTTGTGTATTGCATATAGCTGGTCTGAGATTTATCATTTTCTTATAAAGTCTTATCACACAACGATTGGCATTTTCTGACGGCCAGATTCTCACAGATTTTGGTTCGATGTGATGATGCTTTAGGCCATGATTGTTGGTTTTTGATGTGTCTTCATAATACTTCAAGATTTCAATATTTGTTTTGTACTGAACAAGATTTAGATTGCCATTTTCTCTGTATGATAATTGTCGTAATTCAGCTCCTCCTCTTAATCCACAATGCTTTGAAAGCAAATAAAGCAAAGTGCTATTCAGCTTCTTCGGATTATCGTCCCCAAGATAAAATCTGTTCCATAGATCTTCCTCCTGTTCTTCTGTTATAGATACCGCTCTTTTCGGCTGTTCATTGTTTCCTTCCTGAGCGGTCTCCTTCATGGCGCCGTCTAGCGCGTTTCGAGCATCTTCAAAGTCGAAGTCCTTAAATATATTCCAGTTTTTCTTTTCTTTTTTGCGAAGCCAATAATTTATACCGTTAATAAGTTGTCTTAAAGACTCGCTCGGATACTTCAAACCATTTCTTTTTCGCACTTCAAACACAAAAAACTTCAATGCCGAATTAAGATTGGCTTTTGTTATATCTTTGAGAGACGAATGTCCATTCTCAGATAGAAACATCAAGGCTTCTGAATTACTTGCCAAAATGTGTTCGTTTCGTTCTCGGACCCACTGGTTGAAGGTTCCACATGCCCATTTAGCATTGCTTAATGTTTTTTGTAGAGTTTGTTTTTCTATTCTTAAATCAATATCAGAGATGGAGGATGGTAATTCATTTCGTGATGTCCTTGATCGTTCATTTTCTAAGTTGAGCGGTGTAAATCTTGAGGATGATTGCTGCTGTTGGACTATGGTGTTCAGATTTAGAGTTGTTGAAGTTGTATTCGTTGAAAAATCGTAATTCGCCAAAAATTCGTCAAGTGTGTTAAAATCTTCATCATCAAACAATTCGTTAGATAGAGACATGTTTCAATATGAATGATATGATCTCAAATGGAATCATTGCAAACGAAGTTTGAATACCATAAACAAAATTTCTAGGGTGTTATTAGATTGTAAGAAATCCCTAGGTAATTCTTACAAATGCATAGAAATAAGACAGACATTCTCTAAATTGCTTAGAGGATAATTTGGCAAATCTATCATTGATATCTCGGTATCATTAACATAGATATGCCCTCGGGCTAAAGCCCTCGGGCATATCTTTGTTAATGATACCTTTCTATCTATGATAGTTTTACCAAATTATCCTCTAACCATTACATAGTTGTTTGTTAATTTCTAAGCCGCTGGTCGGCCTTCAATTGTCTTACCATAGTTAGCTTTGTATCTTCATTTCATAGTTCATGCATGTTTTTCTTATCTTTGTCTGTAGTTGATGAGCTGTTCGAAATATCTAAGTAATAATTTTGAATATTGATTTACGGCTGTAAAACATCTGTGCATCCTATTCAATACCCTGTTGAAGGAATACGAAAGCTTGGTATATTAGAATTTTTTTTTATTTATTCCTGAGAAAGCCAGAGGCTATTTTTGACATAGTGTATAATATCCAGGAATGGCCAAACAATTACGTACTTTATATCAAAGTATACTTAGGCCTACTGTAAAACATGTAATAGAACGCCACCATAACACATGGTTAGAGAACTAGACCACCACCTTCTATGCCTATTTGGCAAGAGATTTGACTGCGTAAGATCTGAAATGCGATTAACTCATTACGATCACCTATGTGCTGCATATTCTCATATATATCTAATTAATGGAAGCGATGATCGCTGGAGAATGATTGTCTCCTGTGCAGGGGTGTAGTCGTAAATTCTTAGGAAGCATAACGCTAAGAGCTAAAAATTCAGCTGAATTTTGGGAAGTATAACGCTAAATTTGACATTTATATACACTAAAAGCCGAAAGACTTGTCGCACATGCAATGTTAACTAATGCGGAAGAGTGACAGGTCTTTCGACTTTTAGTGTATCAGCTGAAAAACGCATATTCGTGTCACTATTGTCCATAACGGACTGTTCGAGAGCTACATAATCGCCCTTTCAGAATTTTCAACCGCTCTCATCCCCTTTCGGCGATTACTTTATCATTGAAGGACTTCCACATGAATCCAAGTAATAATGAAAGCATTTTATTCTTCATTTCGTTCTTCTTTTTTACCTTAGGAAGTATAACGCTGATTCGGCCAGAATCTTAGGAAGTATAACGGCGTTATACCGCGTTACCCCTCCACTACACCCGTGCTCCAGTGCTAATTTACATGTGCAGCAACGAGACGGTGAAAATTAAATCGTCTACTTACAAAGGCAAGATAAATGTTATCATAAAATAGTGAATTGGTATTGGAGCATTATTGGTATTGCGTGTGATGGATCTAAAAGTTGCCCAGAGTAGACCAGAGTAGACCACTTGCCAAAAATTTTTGTATCGACATGCATCGTGCCCAAGAAATATAGTCCCCATAATCTGGTAGATTGTTAGTAGTAAGTAAAACTCCCCTTCTGGACCGCGCAAGATGGCCGCCGACGCTGACGTCCCCCCTCTGGAACGGCAGAGTGTCGTGGTCGGCCGCCGTGGTGCTTTGAGTCTGACGTCCCCCCCCCTCTGGAACGACAGAGTGTCGTGGTGTACCGACCAAGTGAGTCCGCAAGGTTCGCTGACGTCCCCCCCCCTGGCCGGCCTTCGTATAGCGCGCGGTGATGTGCTGTCAAGGTTGGCGTGGTGTGCCGGCCAGGTTGGCGTGGTGTGCCGCCCAGGTTGGGAGGGTGGACTGTTGTAGCTCACCTGAAAAAATCCTAAGTGTCAGAGTGACTTTGTATGGGTAAAATTTTGAAAATTTTCCAAAGTGTGGAATTTCGACCTGGGACCGTCACCAAAACATTTTTCATCAATTTTCACTGACCCCCCCCCCCCCCGACAGCAATCTTCTAACTTTGGTTCTAGTGAACGGATTTTGTCTTACAGCTACTCGTTTGAAAGAGGAGAAAAAACTGCTCGACGACATTTTCGCCGCGAGTCAATCGGACCAGCCGTTCAAAAGTTAGAGCTGTTACAAGATTTTAGTTCGGAGCTCACCTGAAAAAATCCTAAGTGTCAGAGTGACTTTGTATGGGTAAAATTTTGAAAATTTTCCAAAGTGTGGCATTTCGACCTGGGACCGTCACCAAAACATTTTTCATCAAATTTCACTGACCCCCCCCCCCCCCCCGACAGCAATCTTCTAACTTTGGTTCTAGTGAACGGATTTTGTCTTACAGCTACTCGTTTGAAAGAGGAGAAAAAACTGCTCGACCACATTTTCGCCGCGAGTCAATCGGACCAGCCGTTCAAAAGTTAGAGCTGTTACAAGATTTTAGTTCGGAGCTCACCTGAAAAAATCCTAAGTGTCAGAGTGACTTTGTATGGGTAAAATTTTGAAAATTTTCCAAAGTGTGGCATTTCGACCTGGGACCGTCACCAAAACATTTTTCATCAATTTTCACTGACCCCCCCCCCCCCGACAGCAATCTTCTAACTTTGGTTCTAGTGAACGGATTTTGTCTTACAGCTACTCGTTTGAAAGAGGAGAAAAAACTGCTCGACGACATTTTCGCCGCGAGTCAATCGGACCAGCCGTTCAAAAGTTAGAGCTGTTACAAGATTTTAGTTCGGAGCTCGCTTACCTGAAAAAATCCTAAGTGTCAGAGTGACTTTGTATGGGTAAAATTTTGAAAATTTTCCAAAGTGTGGAATTTCGACCTGGGACCGTCACCAAAACATTTTTCATCAAATTTCACTGACCCCCCCCCCCCCCGACAGCAATCTTCTAACTTTGGTTCTAGTGGACGGATTTTGTCTTACAGCTACTCGTTTGAAAGAGGAGAAAAAACTGCTCGACAACATTTTTTGTTGCGAGTCAATCGGACCAGCCGTTCAAAAGTTAGAGCTGTTACAAGATTTTAGGTCGGAGCTCACCTGAAAAAATCCTAAGTGTCAGAGTGACTTTGTATGGGTAAAATTTTGAAAATTTTCCAAAGTGTGGAATTTCGACCTGGGACCGTCACCAAAACATTTTTCATCAAATTTCACTGACCCCCCCCCCCCCCGACAGCAATCTTCTAACTTTGGTTCTAGTGGACGGATTTTGTCTTACAGCTACTCGTTTGAAAGAGGAGAAAAAACTGCTCGACAACATTTTTGTTGCGAGTCAATCGGACCAGCCGTTCAAAAGTTAGAGCGGTTACAAGATTTTAGTTCGGAGCTCGCTTACCTGAAAAAATCCTAAGTGTCAGAGTGACTTTGTATGGGTAAAATTTTGAAAATTTTCCAAAGTGTGGAATTTCGACCTGGGACCGTCACCAAAACATTTTTCATCAAATTTCACTGACCCCCCCCCCCCCGACAGCAATCTTCTAACTTTGGTTCTAGTGGACGGATTTTGTCTTACAGCTACTCGTTTGAAAGAGGAGAAAAAACTGCTCGACAACATTTTTTGTTGCGAGTCAATCGGACCAGCCGTTCAAAAGTTAGAGCGGTTACAAGATTTTAGTTCGGAGCTCGCTTACCTGAAAAAATCCTAAGTGTCAGAGTGACTTTGTATGGGTAAAATTTTGAAAATTTTCCAAAGTGTGGAATTTCGACCTGGGACCGTCACCAAAACATTTTTCATCAAATTTCACTGACCCCCCCCCCCCCCGACAGCAATCTTCTAACTTTGGTTCTAGTGGACGGATTTTGTCTTACAGCTACTCGTTTGAAAGAGGAGAAAAAACTGCTCGACAACATTTTTTGTTGCGAGTCAATCGGACCAGCCGTTCAAAAGTTAGAGCGGTTACAAGATTTTAGTTCGGAGCTCGCTTACCTGAAAAAATCCTAAGTGTCAGAGTGACTTTGTATGGGTAAAATTTTGAAAATTTTCCAAAGTGTGGAATTTCGACCTGGGACCGTCACCAAAACATTTTTCATCAAATTTCACTGACCCCCCCCCCCCCGACAGCAATCTTCTAACTTTGGTTCTAGTGAACGGATTTTGTCTTACAGCTACTCGTTTGAAAGAGGAGAAAAAACTGCTCGACAACATTTTCGCCGCGAGTCAATCGGACCAGCCGTTCAAAAGTTAGAGCTGTTACAAGATTTTAGTTCGGAGCTCACCTGAAAAAATCCTAAGTGTCAGAGTGACTTTGTATGGGTAAAATTTTGAAAATTTTCCAAAGTGTGGCATTTCGACCTGGGACCGTCACCAAAACATTTTTCATCAAATTTCACTGACCCCCCCCCCCCCGACAGCAATCTTCTAACTTTGGTTCTAGTGAACGGATTTTGTCTTACAGCTACTCGTTTGAAAGAGGAGAAAAAACTGCTCGACAACATTTTTTGCCGCGAGTCAATCGGACCAGCCGTTCAAAAGTTAGAGCGGTTACAAGATTTTAGTTCGGAGCTCACCTGAAAAAATCCTAAGTGTCAGAGTGACTTTGTATGGGTAAAATTTTGAAAATTTTCCAAAGTGTGGAATTTCGACCTGGGACCGTCACCAAAACATTTTTCATCAAATTTCACTGACCTCCCCCCCCCCCGACAGCAATCTTCTAACTTTGGTTCTAGTGAACGGATTTTGTCTTACAGCTACTCGTTTGAAAGAGGAGAAAAAACTGCTCGACGACATTTTCGCCGCGAGTCAATCGGACCAGCCGTTCAAAAGTTAGAGCTGTTACAAGATTTTAGTTCGGAGCTCACCTGAAAAAATCCTAAGTGTCAGAGTGACTTTGTATGGGTAAAATTTTGAAAATTTTCCAAAGTGTGGCATTTCGACCTGGGACCGTCACCAAAACATTTTTCATCAAATTTCACTGACCCCCCCCCCCCCGACAGCAATCTTCTAACTTTGGTTCTAGTGAACGGATTTTGTCTTACAGCTACTCGTTTGAAAGAGGAGAAAAAACTGCTCGACGACATTTTCGCCGCGAGTCAATCGGACCAGCCGTTCAAAAGTTAGAGCTGTTACAAGATTTTAGTTCGGAGCTCGCTTACCTGAAAAAATCCTAAGTGTCAGAGTGACTTTGTATGGGTAAAATTTTGAAAATTTTCCAAAGTGTGGAATTTCGACCTGGGACCGTCACCAAAACATTTTTCATCAAATTTCACTGACCTCCCCCCCCCCCGACAGCAATCTTCTAACTTTGGTTCTAGTGAACGGATTTTGTCTTACAGCTACTCGTTTGAAAGAGGAGAAAAAACTGCTCGACGACATTTTCGCCGCGAGTCAATCGGACCAGCCGTTCAAAAGTTAGAGCTGTTACAAGATTTTAGTTCGGAGCTCACCTGAAAAAATCCTAAGTGTCAGAGTGACTTTGTATGGGTAAAATTTTGAAAATTTTCCAAAGTGTGGCATTTCGACCTGGGACCGTCACCAAAACATTTTTCATCAAATTTCACTGACCCCCCCCCCCCCGACAGCAATCTTCTAACTTTGGTTCTAGTGAACGGATTTTGTCTTACAGCTACTCGTTTGAAAGAGGAGAAAAAACTGCTCGACGACATTTTCGCCGCGAGTCAATCGGACCAGCCGTTCAAAAGTTAGAGCTGTTACAAGATTTTAGTTCGGAGCTCACCTGAAAAAATCCTAAGTGTCAGAGTGACTTTGTATGGGTAAAATTTTGAAAATTTTCCAAAGTGTGGCATTTCGACCTGGGACCGTCACCAAAACATTTTTCATCAAATTTCACTGACCCCCCCCCCCCCGACAGCAATCTTCTAACTTTGGTTCTAGTGAACGGATTTTGTCTTACAGCTACTCGTTTGAAAGAGGAGAAAAAACTGCTCGACAACATTTTCGCCGCGAGTCAATCGGACCAGCCGTTCAAAAGTTAGAGCTGTTACAAGATTTTAGTTCGGAGCTCACCTGAAAAAATCCTAAGTGTCAGAGTGACTTTGTATGGGTAAAATTTTGAAAATTTTCCAAAGTGTGGCATTTCGACCTGGGACCGTCACCAAAACATTTTTCATCAAATTTCACTGACCCCCCCCCCCCCGACAGCAATCTTCTAACTTTGGTTCTAGTGAACGGATTTTGTCTTACAGCTACTCGTTTGAAAGAGGAGAAAAAACTGCTCGACGACATTTTCGCCGCGAGTCAATCGGACCAGCCGTTCAAAAGTTAGAGCTGTTACAAGATTTTAGTTCGGAGCTCACCTGAAAAAATCCTAAGTGTCAGAGTGACTTTGTATGGGTAAAATTTTGAAAATTTTCCAAAGTGTGGCATTTCGACCTGGGACCGTCACCAAAACATTTTTCATCAATTTTCACTGACCTCCCCCCCCCCGACAGCAATCTTCTAACTTTGGTTCTAGTGAACGGATTTTGTCTTACAGCTACTCGTTTGAAAGAGGAGAAAAAACTGCTCGACGACATTTTCGCCGCGAGTCAATCGGACCAGCCGTTCAAAAGTTAGAGCTGTTACAAGATTTTAGTTCGGAGCTCACCTGAAAAAATCCTAAGTGTCAGAGTGACTTTGTATGGGTAAAATTTTGAAAATTTTCCAAAGTGTGGCATTTCGACCTGGGACCGTCACCAAAACATTTTTCATCAAATTTCACTGACCCCCCCCCCCCCGACAGCAATCTTCTAACTTTGGTTCTAGTGAACGGATTTTGTCTTACAGCTACTCGTTTGAAAGAGGAGAAAAAACTGCTCGACGACATTTTCGCCGCGAGTCAATCGGACCAGCCGTTCAAAAGTTAGAGCTGTTACAAGATTTTAGTTCGGAGCTCACCTGAAAAAATCCTAAGTGTCAGAGTGACTTTGTATGGGTAAAATTTTGAAAATTTTCCAAAGTGTGGCATTTCGACCTGGGACCGTCACCAAAACATTTTTCATCAAATTTCACTGACCCCCCCCCCCCCGACAGCAATCTTCTAACTTTGGTTCTAGTGAACGGATTTTGTCTTACAGCTACTCGTTTGAAAGAGGAGAAAAAACTGCTCGACGACATTTTCGCCGCGAGTCAATCGGACCAGCCGTTCAAAAGTTAGAGCTGTTACAAGATTTTAGTTCGGAGCTCACCTGAAAAAATCCTAAGTGTCAGAGTGACTTTGTATGGGTAAAATTTTGAAAATTTTCCAAAGTGTGGCATTTCGACCTGGGACCGTCACCAAAACATTTTTCATCAAATTTCACTGACCCCCCCCCCCCCGACAGCAATCTTCTAACTTTGGTTCTAGTGAACGGATTTTGTCTTACAGCTACTCGTTTGAAAGAGGAGAAAAAACTGCTCGACGACATTTTCGCCGCGAGTCAATCGGACCAGCCGTTCAAAAGTTAGAGCTGTTACAAGATTTTAGTTCGGAGCTCGCTTACCTGAAAAAATCCTAAGTGTCAGAGTGACTTTGTATGGGTAAAATTTTGAAAATTTTCCAAAGTGTGGAATTTCGACCTGGGACCGTCACCAAAACATTTTTCATCAAATTTCACTGACCCCCCCCCCCCCCGACAGCAATCTTCTAACTTTGGTTCTAGTGAACGGATTTTGTCTTACAGCTACTCGTTTGAAAGAGGAGAAAAAACTGCTCGACGACATTTTCGCCGCGAGTCAATCGGACCAGCCGTTCAAAAGTTAGAGCTGTTACAAGATTTTAGTTCGGAGCTCACCTGAAAAAATCCTAAGTGTCAGAGTGACTTTGTATGGGTAAAATTTTGAAAATTTTCCAAAGTGTGGCATTTCGACCTGGGACCGTCACCAAAACATTTTTCATCAAATTTCACTGACCCCCCCCCCCCCGACAGCAATCTTCTAACTTTGGTTCTAGTGAACGGATTTTGTCTTACAGCTACTCGTTTGAAAGAGGAGAAAAAACTGCTCGACGACATTTTCGCCGCGAGTCAATCGGACCAGCCGTTCAAAAGTTAGAGCTGTTACAAGATTTTAGTTCGGAGCTCACCTGAAAAAATCCTAAGTGTCAGAGTGACTTTGTATGGGTAAAATTTTGAAAATTTTCCAAAGTGTGGCATTTCGACCTGGGACCGTCACCAAAACATTTTTCATCAAATTTCACTGACCCCCCCCCCCCCCGACAGCAATCTTCTAACTTTGGTTCTAGTGAACGGATTTTGTCTTACAGCTACTCGTTTGAAAGAGGAGAAAAAACTGCTCGACGACATTTTCGCCGCGAGTCAATCGGACCAGCCGTTCAAAAGTTAGAGCTGTTACAAGATTTTAGTTCGGAGCTCACCTGAAAAAATCCTAAGTGTCAGAGTGACTTTGTATGGGTAAAATTTTGAAAATTTTCCAAAGTGTGGCATTTCGACCTGGGACCGTCACCAAAACATTTTTCATCAAATTTCACTGACCCCCCCCCCCCCGACAGCAATCTTCTAACTTTGGTTCTAGTGAACGGATTTTGTCTTACAGCTACTCGTTTGAAAGAGGAGAAAAAACTGCTCGACGACATTTTCGCCGCGAGTCAATCGGACCAGCCGTTCAAAAGTTAGAGCTGTTACAAGATTTTAGTTCGGAGCTCACCTGAAAAAATCCTAAGTGTCAGAGTGACTTTGTATGGGTAAAATTTTGAAAATTTTCCAAAGTGTGGCATTTCGACCTGGGACCGTCACCAAAACATTTTTCATCAAATTTCACTGACCTCCCCTCCCCCGACAGCAATCTTCTAACTTTGGTTCTAGTGAACGGATTTTGTCTTACAGCTACTCGTTTGAAAGAGGAGAAAAAACTGCTCGACGACATTTTCGCCGCGAGTCAATCGGACCAGCCGTTCAAAAGTTAGAGCTGTTACAAGATTTTAGTTCGGAGCTCACCTGAAAAAATCCTAAGTGTCAGAGTGACTTTGTATGGGTAAAATTTTGAAAATTTTCCAAAGTGTGGCATTTCGACCTGGGACCGTCACCAAAACATTTTTCATCAAATTTCACTGACCCCCCCCCCCCCGACAGCAATCTTCTAACTTTGGTTCTAGTGAACGGATTTTGTCTTACAGCTACTCGTTTGAAAGAGGAGAAAAAACTGCTCGACGACATTTTCGCCGCGAGTCAATCGGACCAGCCGTTCAAAAGTTAGAGCTGTTACAAGATTTTAGTTCGGAGCTCACCTGAAAAAATCCTAAGTGTCAGAGTGACTTTGTATGGGTAAAATTTTGAAAATTTTCCAAAGTGTGGCATTTCGACCTGGGACCGTCACCAAAACATTTTTCATCAAATTTCACTGACCTCCCCCCCCCCCCGACAGCAATCTTCTAACTTTGGTTCTAGTGAACGGATTTTGTCTTACAGCTACTCGTTTGAAAGAGGAGAAAAAACTGCTCGACGACATTTTCGCCGCGAGTCAATCGGACCAGCCGTTCAAAAGTTAGAGCTGTTACAAGATTTTAGTTCGGAGCTCACCTGAAAAAATCCTAAGTGTCAGAGTGACTTTGTATGGGTAAAATTTTGAAAATTTTCCAAAGTGTGGCATTTCGACCTGGGACCGTCACCAAAACATTTTTCATCAAATTTCACTGACCTCCCCCCCCCCCCGACAGCAATCTTCTAACTTTGGTTCTAGTGAACGGATTTTGTCTTACAGCTACTCGTTTGAAAGAGGAGAAAAAACTGCTCGACGACATTTTCGCCGCGAGTCAATCGGACCAGCCGTTCAAAAGTTAGAGCTGTTACAAGATTTTAGTTCGGAGCTCACCTGAAAAAATCCTAAGTGTCAGAGTGACTTTGTATGGGTAAAATTTTGAAAATTTTCCAAAGTGTGGCATTTCGACCTGGGACCGTCACCAAAACATTTTTCATCAAATTTCACTGACCTCCCCCCCCCCCCGACAGCAATCTTCTAACTTTGGTTCTAGTGAACGGATTTTGTCTTACAGCTACTCGTTTGAAAGAGGAGAAAAAACTGCTCGACGACATTTTCGCCGCGAGTCAATCGGACCAGCCGTTCAAAAGTTAGAGCTGTTACAAGATTTTAGTTCGGAGCTCACCTGAAAAAATCCTAAGTGTCAGAGTGACTTTGTATGGGTAAAATTTTGAAAATTTTCCAAAGTGTGGCATTTCGACCTGGGACCGTCACCAAAACATTTTTCATCAAATTTCACTGACCCCCCCCCCCCCGACAGCAATCTTCTAACTTTGGTTCTAGTGAACGGATTTTGTCTTACAGCTACTCGTTTGAAAGAGGAGAAAAAACTGCTCGACGACATTTTCGCCGCGAGTCAATCGGACCAGCCGTTCAAAAGTTAGAGCTGTTACAAGATTTTAGTTCGGAGCTCACCTGAAAAAATCCTAAGTGTCAGAGTGACTTTGTATGGGTAAAATTTTGAAAATTTTCCAAAGTGTGGCATTTCGACCTGGGACCGTCACCAAAACATTTTTCATCAAATTTCACTGACCCCCCCCCCCCCCGACAGCAATCTTCTAACTTTGGTTCTAGTGAACGGATTTTGTCTTACAGCTACTCGTTTGAAAGAGGAGAAAAAACTGCTCGACGACATTTTCGCCGCGAGTCAATCGGACCAGCCGTTCAAAAGTTAGAGCTGTTACAAGATTTTAGTTCGGAGCTCACCTGAAAAAATCCTAAGTGTCAGAGTGACTTTGTATGGGTAAAATTTTGAAAATTTTCCAAAGTGTGGCATTTCGACCTGGGACCGTCACCAAAACATTTTTCATCAAATTTCACTGACCCCCCCCCCCCCGACAGCAATCTTCTAACTTTGGTTCTAGTGAACGGATTTTGTCTTACAGCTACTCGTTTGAAAGAGGAGAAAAAACTGCTCGACAACATTTTCGCCGCGAGTCAATCGGACCAGCCGTTCAAAAGTTAGAGCTGTTACAAGATTTTAGTTCGGAGCTCACCTGAAAAAATCCTAAGTGTCAGAGTGACTTTG
>CAJQUW010011895.1:0-36654 GCA_907163375.1 Prostheceraeus crozeri | reverse complement strand
ATAGCTCGTTTGAAAGCTAAGAGTGAGACAAATTCAGTGAAACAATCGGCTTGTTCCTATCTGTCTTCGTTCAAAAGTTAGAGCGGTTACAAGATTTTAGGTCGGAGCTCGCTTACCTGAAAAAATCCTAAGTGTCAGAGTGACTTTGTATGGGTAAAATTTTGAAAATTTTCCAAAGTGTGGAATTTCGACCTGGGACCGTCACCAAAACATTTTTCATCAAATTTCGCTGACGTCCCCCCCCCGCGTTCGGACAAAATTTCTTGAGACAAACTTTGGTAAAGGTCCCAAGGTCAAAATTCGGAAGTTTTAATTTTTCAAAATTTTCACCACACTGGAGCTCCCACACTTAGGAATTTTTTCTAACTTGTGGCATGTTACATGCACATGTGCTGACGGACCAACTTCCCGTGGTCATATGAGAATGGTTGAGGTGTCATATTGTAAAGAATGATGAGACAAATCGTTTGCAACAAACCGCATGTCGCTACGATGAATACTTTCGGAGATAGAGCCATTTTAAGTTTTCTTCCGAGCATATATAAACCCCCGACAACGCAAGTCTGATCACTTCATCGAAAGACGAGGTAAGCGACGGTCGTCGCTCTGAGCGCCCGATATCGGGTTGCAAAGGACTCTATCTTTTGAAGTAGGCAAGCTATCGTGCTACTTCAAAGTTTGTATGATAGAGTTTGATAGTGTCTTTACTACTGATAAAATTTTTTAAAAGTAGTATGAGTAGTAAAATGCGGAATTTTTTAAAAATTCTTAATTTTCACTTTTTTCAAAGTTTTAACATATAGACTAAGGTTTTCAAGTATCCTGAGTTCAAATATGCTATCAGATTTGAAATTTAACTAAGTCTAAAGGCAGCTTTGAGGGGTTAGATCCCAGCTACTGATCACTACCTTTGACTCGGCGTTCCTGTTACCACTTCGGGGCAGTGACAATGATGTCTTCAGCTGTAAAGAGCGGGTATCGGGGAAGATCTCTCACTTCCCTAGTGATCGGTACAAGGCCTTCGGGCTGTCGACGGGATCGATCGCCACTCACTACACTCTTTAGGAATATGACTGTACTACATGATTCCAAACTTATACAAATTTCATTATCTTACAGCTAACGATAAATCAGGCATGGCTAATGACAGGAACCGCAAATACCATATTAAAATGTGCTCTTGTGGGCGAGTTAATCGCAGTGCGGACGCCAAAGCTCATGTGAAGAAGGCGGGCACCGGCCACATGATTGTCTTGAATAGGGTTGCGTGCGTGAAGTGTAGAGTGCTGAAGGGTGATGAGGATGAGGTGCAGTTTTACAGAGTGCATGCTGACTGTAGTGGTGGTTTAGTGACTGATTTGAGGTTTACACAGTTGATTGTGGAAGAGAGGGAGCGAATGTTGGCGAATGTTGCGAATGTTGTTGAGAATGTTGTTGAGAATGTTGTTGAGAATGTTGTTGAGAATGATGAGTTGGCGAGAGCGGTTGCGTCGTTGGAGGGTGAGATTGAGCAGCGGAAGAGAGTGCTTGAGAGTGATGATGAGGATGATGTGGATTTAGATAGGGAGCGTGTGAGGAAGCGTGTGAGGAAGCGTGTGAGGAAGTTGAGCTCTTCGTCATCGGAGGTGTCCAACATCGTCATCACCGACCCCCCGAAGAGCTCATCTTCCCCAAAAGTGAAGAGTGGTGGGATTCGTGTGCAGTCGGCGAGGTGGTTGAAGGATGAAGAGAAGAGACATGTTTCGCAGCAGATGGCGCATGAGTTGTTAGTGAATAAGTTTGAGAGTTTGAAGAAAGTGAAGGATGAAGTTGTGAAGGAGTTGGATGAGTTGAAAAAGAAGGATTTGAAGTCGAAGGAGGTGGCGGATGAGAATATTCGAATGAGGCGTTGTGTGACTGATTTGAAGAATAAGACGCGAGAGTTGGAAGAGAAGAATGATGCGTGTGAGAAGAGGGCGAGTGCTGCGGAGAGAAGAATGAGAGATGCAGAGGCGAAGTTTGAGGAGATGATGAAGGAGATGAGTGTGTTGAGAGCGAGGAATGTTGAGTTGGAGAGGACTGTGGCTCGGCGGGGTGATGAGAGGCAGGCGTGTGAGAAGTTGGAGCGCATGAGGGATGAGTGGGAACGTGTGAATGAGGATCGTTTGTTTGAATTTCACATCCCTATTCGGGACAATCATTTGGCCGGCGAAGTATTGGTGAATAAAAATCTGGACGAATCGATTATTTGCTACAACGGTCATCCCACGAAAAAGTGTCTCCATGCCAGCCTGAGAATGCGCGGCCACCTACATAAATTCTCGATTCGGAAACGCGCGAGACTACCTAAGGATGACTAACTTGGTAAGTGAAAAAGTAAATAAGATAGTATATCCTATTCTAATACATATCATTTTCATTGCAGATCTTTGCCCGCCTTCACCACCCCATCAATTTACTCCCGAGAACGAACCATCGGCTCTCTTAAGGGCCACCTAGGGGCAAGACATGATAGAACCTCCACGCGGTTTGCCCTGGGCAGTCTTCGGACTGGCGAATACTATCATTAAGTTGAATCTGCTATCAGTCAACTTGAACGTTGCGTCGCGTTAGAGGGGTATATAAACCACTGCCTCTCATTTCATTTCATTTCAATCATGCAGACGCCGAACAGTCAAGTCAGCTCTCCTCGCGGACCGCAGTTAAGGCCGCGAAATTTATTTGAGGAGTTCGTCAGGCTAGAGGAGCAAGACAGAGTTTTTAATAATCTTGCTCGGATTGGCAATCCGATGACAGCAACTGCTGTCAATCCAATGGAATGGCGCTACATTCCACTCTATACTCACATGCCAGTTAGTGTGGAAGTCGACAGTGCTACCAAAGAGAGAGTCTTTGACTCTCTCAGCAGAATTGGTAGGCTGTAGGATGACGACTCCCGAGAACGAACCATCGGCTCTCTTAAGGGCCACCATGGGGCAAGACATGATAGAACCTCCTCGCGGTTTGCCCTGGGCAGTCTTCGGACTGGCGAATACTATCATTAAGTTGAATCTGCTATCAGTCAACTTGAACATTATGCAGTCGATTGCTATCCCTGAAGCATTCTGATTCGCTGTTGAGCAATTCATTGTTGAAAACCCTATATAAGCCAGAAGATTGTAGCGCTTCTCATTCAATTTGAAGTCACGATGGAAGCGACATCTGCCGACAACATTCCCGTCTTCACCGATGAAGACAACGGCATTCCCAACTTCATCATCCTCGACGAGTGGGATGAAGAGGATGAGAAGAAGGGGAAGATCAAGAAGATCATTTGGACGGATGGGGTGTGGACTCCTAAAACCACCCGCATCCGAAAGGTGCCAGATGCACCAGTACGACCTCGGCGGTATAGGGTATACGAGAACCTAACCGTCATACCTATTGACTATTCAAGCCAATAGTCAACTTAATTGACACCATTGACACCGAGAACGAACCATCGGCTCTCTTAAGGGCCACCATGGGGCAAGACATGATAGAACCTCCTCGCGGTTTGCCCTGGGCAGTCTTCGGACTGGCGAATACTATCATTAAGTTGAATCTGCTATCAGTCAACTTGAACGTTGCAAATGAAGTTCGGTGTAATACTTCCTTTCGACGGGCGTTCCTGTAAAGGGCGGCGGTGAAACCCGTAGCTATGCATACCGCAAGGGACATTCGGCAATGGTCAATCTTGTTAAACCTCTCTGCGTCATGTTTGCAAGTGATTGCCTCTGTCTCGACGTAGTATGCATTCGCGCCAGGGCGACATTTAGCCAACTGTCGAAGGTTGCCTAAAACTTTCCATTGCATACGTTATGAGAACCATGAGTTCTACCTGTCTCTATCAATGAGATGAATTGATGAATGGAATGAAATGGGAGGACACTCACGCGCCACACGCAACATAACACACTTCTCTCTTCCGTAGTCTAACAAGCTCTTTACACATGGATCGCAGTCGATTGCTATCCCTGTATCAGAAGTGTAAGCTATCTTAATTTATTTGACACTATTTTATCTACCATCATCGTCCATATGAAATGTTTTTAGATTTACAAACGGGTCCCGTAACTAAGGGACCCGTTACTAAGGGTCGGGCCCCTTTAGAGAATATATAAGAAGGAGTTTGAATGTAGATGAATTATACCGTTGAAGAAGACTACTCAGATACAATATGGCAGTAGCCGGTGAAGTAACGATATCTACAACGTCAGCATCAACGTCAGCATCAACGTCAGCATCTATTTTCTTCCCATTGCTTCGGGATCGAGTACCTGCAATGGTGTATCGAGATATTCCCCTTTTCGCTGGGGATGTGATCCTATCAGATAAGATATCATGTGTGGTGGTCAAGCGGGCTGTGGTACAGACAGAGACTCACATATTTCCAACTACGATTGACACTTTTTATTTTACTAAATCACCTGTATATCGTATACATTCAAGTACGAATGACCCACCGGAGAAGCCACTATACATGGAACGAGATGTGCCTATGTACGAAGGGGATGTAATTCTGGGGTACTCCCCTACAAGAATGATGATACGTCGTGCACCAGGATGGGTGGATGATGGAAGGTGGATGGGGGCGTATGTGGAAGTTGAACATCATTCAAAGCCACTCATGGACCCACCGTATGAGACGCAACGATTCCGTCTAGATGGTGAAGCATGGATTCGTGTCATTCCCAACGGATGGTACAGAGACATTGATGAAGAGAGAGGTGATTATAAGTCCTTTAGTGAAATAAGTGGAGAATTTGTATTTCAATGAACTTTTATGTATATATTGAATGAACTTTTATTGAATAAACATACTTCATACATGTGATCATTTTCCTTTGAGTTATACTATAATGAATAGGATGGTATTAGAAGAAGATGGATATGGGTATAAATAAGTTAAGTGAAAATAGATGGGAATATAATCATCATGAGTGAGGTTCCAGAGTGTGAGGTTCCAGAGTGTGAGGTACGTTATCCAATACGTCATTGGAAAGGTAAATTTTGGCAATATCACCGTACCATTCCATTATTTCATGGAGACAAGATAATTTCAGAGACGAAGAACTGTGTAGTGATATCACGCCGTAAGATAGAATTGGAAAATGAAATAATTCCAACGTATATTGACACATTCTATTTTGAAGTAACACCGACATATCAGCATCCAATTACAACAACGGTGGAGAAACCGAAAGACTGTCTTTATTTTGAACGTGATTACATTCCAATGTATGAAGGAGATGTAGTTATATCATGGAATCCTACAGAAACATGTATTCGACGTTCTCCAGGTAGAAAGCGTGAAGATGGAGGAGGTTTGGCACGGGCTATGTATATAGTATATCAACATACTCCAGAAGTGTATAAACGACCGAAATTGACACGACGATTTCGTTTGGATATTGAGAAGAAGGTGTGGGTTCAGATTCTTCATACTGATACATTGACTGACATTGAATGGACGGGTGGACAAACGAGGTGATTTCAGGGTCCCCTGAAGGGGACCCATGAAGGGATCGGGTCCTTTGAGAGATGTATATAAGAGTGGATGAAATGAGTGTCACAATCATAATCATGGTAGAAACAAGAGAAGAGTTGAGAGTAAGGCAGCGTGAGGAGATGAAGACCATCAAACAAATGACTGAAAGATATAAGAGGAGAGCCTATAAATCGAAGAATCCAGAGAAGATCAGAGAGTGTGAGGACACATGCGACTTTGTGCTGAAAGCGACGATAGTGAGTCATCAACGACAATCAAATTATTGGAGAGATGGATTGTGGAAGGGACCCGATAGAGGACCCGATACCTTTTAGAGGACCTGATACCTTTT
This sequence comes from Prostheceraeus crozeri, assembly GCA_907163375.1. NCBI lineage: Eukaryota > Metazoa > Platyhelminthes > Polycladida > Euryleptidae > Prostheceraeus > Prostheceraeus crozeri. The sequence continues at coordinate 30,814 of CAJQUW010011895.1, read as the reverse complement.
AGAGGACCCGATCCACTAAAAACTGTATATAAATGACTTTTGAAATCATTTACTTCATATTTTGACTTGAGCTAGTGAACATGCCCGACGTAACGATGATCCAACCTTTACGGATTCGCATTCCCGAAGTGTTAGTGCCAGAGAGCGACGAGGAAGACTGGCCAACTGATCTTCCGTCTGGATGGGGATCGTGGCCCGATTTGAGTGAATTGACTGATGAAGGACTTCCAGAGTTGGTGACGCCTACCCCGATGGACAATCTTCCTCCAAGGTTTTCACCAGACATTACACAGTTGGACAGATTTTTAAATTCACCATCTTCCAGTCGGACGAATTTTAGTGAAATGACGGATGAAGAGTGGGTGACGTACGAAAAGGAGAAGGAGAAGGAGAATAATCCACCTAACTCGAGGGCAGGATCTCCGGTGGTCCCATTGGGATTACGTATGCTTATCCCACAATTGCCGCATCGACAGTTTCATGGACGCATTTCATCAGAATCAAATATACGACGTGAGGTGGATTTGGTGGATGAAGCGTTGGTGCATGCCATTGATATGAACAGTGTTTTCTCATGATTTACTTTCTCATGATTTACTTTCTCGTGTGTGCTTCTTCAATAAACTTACATGGTAAGCCTTGATTCTTTTGAATGAAAGGGTATGGGATGTAGAAGTTTAAGTAATCATATACATAGCAGATTGTATGAATCATGCCATGTTATAGACGAAGACGAAGACGTCAGAGAGGGGGTATTCTTTTACCTCTAGCGGGAATGCTTGGTAAACATTTTGCAGGAACTATTACAAAGGGTGTTTCACGACATATAGCAAGGAAAGCCATTAGACGTATTAAGCGAAAGCGCTAAGTAACAGTGAATGGAATGTTATTATGACAATGCCATATCGTACTAGACGAAGACGAAGACGAAGACGACGTCAGAGGGGTGGTCTTATCATTTCAATTTTACCACGTGTCCTTAATAAAGTAATGAAAGTAATGACACATCGAGATCTAGGTGCAGGTCCTACATTGCTGCATAGATTTGGTGACGAATAAGATTTACTAGTTTGCAATTTAGACTAAGCGTTCTATTATTTGTAAATGAAAGATATAGTTTCAATAGTTTACACGTTAAAAATAAAAATTCAATAGTGTGTATGTTAAGAATAAAGTTCTATCTGTTTGTATGTTAGAAATAAAATGAAGTTTCATCAGTTTACAAGTTAAGAATAAAGTTTTATCTGTTTGTATGTTAGAAATAAAACAAAGTTTCAACGGTTAACAAGTTAAAAATAAAGTTTCAATAGTTTACACGTTAAAACTAATGTTTCAATAGTGCGTATGTTAAGAATAAAGTTTTATCTGTTTATATGTTAGAAATAAAATGAAGGTTCATCAGTTTACAAGTTAAGAATAAAGTTTTATCTGTTTGTATGTTAGAAATAAAACAAAGTTTCAACGGTTAACAAGTTAAAAATAAAGTTTCAATAGTTTACAAGTTAAAACTAATGTTTCAATAGTGCGTATGTTAAGAATAAAGTTTTATCTGTTTATATGTTAGAAATAAAATGAAGGTTCATCAGTTTACAAGTTAAGAATAAAGTTTTATCTGTTTGTATGTTAGAAATAAAACAAAGTTTCAACCGTTAACAAGTTAAAAATAAAGTTTCAATAGTTTACAAGTTAAAACTAATGTTTCAATAGTGCGTATGTTAAGAATAAAGTTTTATCTGTTTATATGTTAGAAATAAAATGAAGGTTCATCAGTTTACAAGTTAAGAATAAAGTTTTATCTGTTTGTATGTTAGAAATAAAACAAAGTTTCAACCGTTAACAAGTTAAAAATAAAGTTTCAATAGTTTGCAAGTTAAAACTAATGTTTCAATAGTGCGTATGTTAAGAATAAAGTTCTATCTGTTTCTATGTTAGAAATAAAATGAAGGTTCATCAGTTTACAAGTTAAGAATAAAGTTTTATCTGTTTGTATGTTAGAAATAAAACAAAGTTTCAACCGTTAACAAGTTAAAAATAAAGTTTCAATAGTTTGCAAGTTAAAACTAATGTTTCAATAGTGCGTATGTTAAGAATAAAGTTTTATCTGTTTCTATGTTAGAAATAAAATGAAGTTTCGCCAGTTTACAAGTTAAGAATAAATTTTATCTGCTTGTATGTTAGAATTAAAACAAAGTTTCAACCGTTTACAAGTTAAAAATGAAGTTTCAATAGTGTATATGTTAAGAATAAAGTTCTATCTGTTTATATGTTAGAAATAAAAATGAAGGTTCACCAGTTTACAAGTTAAGAATAAAGTTTTATCTGCTTGTATGTCAGAAATGAAATAAAGTTTCACCAGTTTACAAGTTAAAAATGAAGTTTCAATAGTGTGTACGTTAGAAATAAAGTTTCAATAGTGTGTATGTTAAGAATAAAGTTTTATCTGTTTGTATGTTAGAATTAAAAAACCGGTTTCAACCGTATACAAGTTAAAAATAAAGTTTCAATAGTTAACACGTTAAAAATAAAGTTTCAATAGTGTGTATGTTAAGAATAAAGTTCTATCTGCTTCTATGTTAGAAATAAAATGAAGTTTCATCAGTTTACAAGTTAATAATAAAGTTGTATCTGTTTGTATGTTAGACATAAAATAAAGTTTTAGCTGTTTGTATGTTAAAAATAAAATAAAGTTTCAATAGTGTGTATGTTAAGATTAAAGTTCTATCTGCTTCTATGTTAGAAATAAAATGAAGTTTCATCAGTTTACAAGTTAATAATAGAGTTTTATCTGTTTGTATGTTAGACATAAAACAAAGTTTCAACCGTTAACAAGTTAAAAATAAAGTTTCAGATTAAAATAAAGTTTCAATAGTGTGTATGATGGAAATAAAGTTTAAGCGCTTTGTGCGTTAAAAATAAAGTTTCAACATTGTGTACGTTAAGAATAAAGTTCTATCTGTTTCTATGTTAGAAATAAAATGAAGTTTCGCCAGTTTACAAGTTAAGAATAAATTTTATCTGCTTGTATGTTAGAATTAAAACAAAGTTTCAACCGTTTACAGGTTAAAAATAAAGTTTCAATAGTTAACACGTTAAAAATAAAGTTTCAATAGTGTGTATGTTAAGAATAAAGTTCTATCTGTTTCTATGTTAGAAATAAAATGAAGGTTCATCAGTTTACAAGTTAAGAATAAAGTTTTATCTGTTTGTATGTTAGACATAAAACAAAGTTTCAACCGTTAACAAGTTAAAAATAAAGTTTCAATAGTTTACAAGTTAAAACTAATGTTTCAATAGTGCGTATGTTAAGAATAAAGTTTTATCTGTTTCTATGTTAGAAATAAAATGAAGCTTCACCAGTTTACAAGTTAAGAATAAAGTTTTATCAGCTTGTATGTTAGAAATAAAATGAAGTTTCACCAGTTTACAATTTAAAAATAAAGTTTCAATAGTGTGTACGTTAGAAATAAAGTTTCAACCGTTTACAAGTTGAAAAATAAAGTTTTAACAGTGTCTACGTTAGAAATAAAGTTTTATCTGTTTGTAAAGTACGATCGTAGGATTTACTAGTTTGCAAGTTAGACTCAGCATTCTACTAGTTGTAAATGAAAATATCGTTTCAACAGTTTACAGATTAAAATAAACTTTTAACAGTGTGTACGTTAGAAATAAAGTTTTAGCTGTTTATATGTTAGAAACAAAATAAAGTTTCAACAGTTTACAAGTTGAAAAATAAAGTTTCAACAGTGTGTACGTTAGAAATAAATGAAAGTAAAAACTTCATCGTATGAGTATTCAAAGCATGTTTTGTAAATCAAATGTGTGTAGTCCTGACATGATAGAATCGCGTTAGAAATAAAGTTTCAGCCGTTTACAAGTTAAAAATAAAGTTTCAACGGTGTGTACGTTAGAAATAAAGTTTTAGCTGTTTATATGTTAGAAACAAAATAAAGTTTCAACAGTTTACAAGTTGAAAATAAAGTTTCAACAGTGTGTACATTAGAAATAAATGAAAGTAAGAACTTCATCGTATGAGTATTCAAAGCATGTTTTGTAAATCAATTGTGTGTAGTCCTGACATGATAGAATCAAATGAACTTGACAAAACGCGTTTGTCAAGCTTAATTCTATCATGTCAGGACTACACACAATTGATTTACAAAACATGCTTTGAATACTCATACGATGAAGTTCTTACTTTCATTTATTTCTAATGTACACACTGTTGAAACTTTATTTTCAACTTGTAAACTGTTGAAACTTTATTTTGTTTCTAACATATAAACAGCTAAAACTTTATTTCTAACGTACACACCGTTGAAACTTTATTTTTAACTTGTAAACGGCTGAAACTTTATTTCTAACGCGATTCTATCATGTCAGGACTACACACATTTGATTTACAAAACATGCTTTGAATACTCATACGATGAAGTTTTTACTTTCATTTATTTCTAACGTACACACTGTTGAAACTTTATTTTTCAACTTGTAAACTGTTGAAACTTTATTTTGTTTCTAACATATAAACAGCTAAAACTTTATTTCTAACGTACACACTGTTAAAAGTTTATTTTAATCTGTAAACTGTTGAAACGATATTTTCATTTACAACTAGTAGAATGCTGAGTCTAACTTGCAAACTAGTAAATCCTACGATCGTACTTTACAAACAGATAAAACTTTATTTCTAACGTAGACACTGTTAAAACTTTATTTTTCAACTTGTAAACGGTTGAAACTTTATTTCTAACGTACACACTATTGAAACTTTATTTTTAAATTGTAAACTGGTGAAACTTCATTTTATTTCTAACATACAAGCTGATAAAACTTTATTCTTAACTTGTAAACTGGTGAAGCTTCATTTTATTTCTAACATAGAAACAGATAAAACTTTATTCTTAACATACGCACTATTGAAACATTAGTTTTAACTTGTAAACTATTGAAACTTTATTTTTAACTTGTTAACGGTTGAAACTTTGTTTTATGTCTAACATACAAACAGATAAAACTTTATTCTTAACTTGTAAACTGATGAACCTTCATTTTATTTCTAACATAGAAACAGATAGAACTTTATTCTTAACATACACACTATTGAAACTTTATTTTTAACGTGTTAACTATTGAAACTTTATTTTTAACCTGTAAACGGTTGAAACTTTGTTTTAATTCTAACATACAAGCAGATAAAATTTATTCTTAACTTGTAAACTGGCGAAACTTCATTTTATTTCTAACATAGAAACAGATAGAACTTTATTCTTAACGTACACAATGTTGAAACTTTATTTTTAACGCACAAAGCGCTTAAACTTTATTTCCATCATACACACTATTGAAACTTTATTTTAATCTGAAACTTTATTTTTAACTTGTTAACGGTTGAAACTTTGTTTTATGTCTAACATACAAACAGATAAAACTCTATTATTAACTTGTAAACTGATGAAACTTCATTTTATTTCTAACATAGAAGCAGATAGAACTTTAATCTTAACATACACACTATTGAAACTTTATTTTATTTTTAACATACAAACAGCTAAAACTTTATTTTATGTCTAACATACAAACAGATACAACTTTATTATTAACTTGTAAACTGATGAAACTTCATTTTATTTCTAACATAGAAGCAGATAGAACTTTATTCTTAACATACACACTATTGAAACTTTATTTTTAACGTGTTAACTATTGAAACTTTATTTTTAACTTGTATACGGTTGAAACCGGTTTTTTAATTCTAACATACAAACAGATAAAACTTTATTCTTAACATACACACTATTGAAACTTTATTTCTAACGTACACACTATTGAAACTTCATTTTTAACTTGTAAACTGGTGAAACTTTATTTCATTTCTGACATACAAGCAGATAAAACTTTATTCTTAACTTGTAAACTGGTGAACCTTCATTTTTATTTCTAACATATAAACAGATAGAACTTTATTCTTAACATATACACTATTGAAACTTCATTTTTAACTTGTAAACGGTTGAAACTTTGTTTTAATTCTAACATACAAGCAGATAAAATTTATTCTTAACTTGTAAACTGGCGAAACTTCATTTTATTTCTAACATAGAAACAGATAAAACTTTATTCTTAACATACGCACTATTGAAACATTAGTTTTAACTTGCAAACTATTGAAACTTTATTTTTAACTTGTTAACGGTTGAAACTTTGTTTTATTTCTAACATACAAACAGATAAAACTTTATTCTTAACTTGTAAACTGATGAACCTTCATTTTATTTCTAACATAGAAACAGATAGAACTTTATTCTTAACATACGCACTATTGAAACATTAGTTTTAACTTGCAAACTATTGAAACTTTATTTTTAACTTGTTAACGGTTGAAACTTTGTTTTATTTCTAACATACAAACAGATAAAACTTTATTCTTAACTTGTAAACTGATGAACCTTCATTTTATTTCTAACATATAAACAGATAAAACTTTATTCTTAACATACGCACTATTGAAACATTAGTTTTAACTTGTAAACTATTGAAACTTTATTTTTAACTTGTTAACGGTTGAAACTTTGTTTTATTTCTAACATACAAACAGATAAAACTTTATTCTTAACTTGTAAACTGATGAACCTTCATTTTATTTCTAACATATAAACAGATAAAACTTTATTCTTAACATACGCACTATTGAATTTTTATTTTTAACTTGCAAACTATTGAAACTTTATTTTTAACTTGTTAACCGTTGAAACTTTGTTTTATTTCTAACATACAAACAGATAAAACTTTATTCTTAACTTGTAAACTGATGAACCTTCATTTTATTTCTAACATATAAACAGATAAAACTTTATTCTTAACATACGCACTATTGAATTTTTATTTTTAACGTGTAAACTATTGAAACTTTATTTTTAACTTGTTAACCGTTGAAACTTTGTTTTATTTCTAACATACAAACAGATAAAACTTTATTCTTAACTTGTAAACTGATGAAACTTCATTTTATTTCTAACATACAAACAGATAGAACTTTATTCTTAACATACACACTATTGAATTTTTATTTTTAACGTGTAAACTATTGAAACTATATCTTTCATTTACAAATAATAGAACGCTTAGTCTAAATTGCAAACTAGTAAATCTTATTCGTCACCAAATCTATGCAGCAATGTAGGACCTGCACCTAGATCTCGATGTGTCATTACTTTCATTACTTTATTAAGGACACGTGGTAAAATTGAAATGATAAGACCACCCCTCTGACGTCGTCTTCGTCTTCGTCTTCGTCTAGTACGATATGGCATTGTCATAATAACATTCCATTCACTGTTACTTAGCGCTTTCGCTTAATACGTCTAATGGCTTTCCTTGCTATATGTCGTGAAACACCCTTTGTAATAGTTCCTGCAAAATGTTTACCAAGCATTCCCGCTAGAGGTAAAAGAATACCCCCTCTCTGACGTCTTCGTCTTCGTCTATAACATGGCATGATTCATACAATCTGCTATGTATATGATTACTTAAACTTCTACATCCCATACCCTTTCATTCAAAAGAATCAAGGCTTACCATGTAAGTTTATTGAAGAAGCACACACGAGAAAGTAAATCATGAGAAAGTAAATCATGAGAAAACACTGTTCATATCAATGGCATGCACCAACGCTTCATCCACCAAATCCACCTCACGTCGTATATTTGATTCTGATGAAATGCGTCCATGAAACTGTCGATGCGGCAATTGTGGGATAAGCATACGTAATCCCAATGGGACCACCGGAGATCCTGCCCTCGAGTTAGGTGGATTATTCTCCTTCTCCTTCTCCTTTTCGTACGTCACCCACTCTTCATCCGTCATTTCACTAAAATTCGTCCGACTGGAAGATGGTGAATTTAAAAATCTGTCCAACTGTGTAATGTCTGGTGAAAACCTTGGAGGAAGATTGTCCATCGGGGTAGGCGTCACCAACTCTGGAAGTCCTTCATCAGTCAATTCACTCAAATCGGGCCACGATCCCCATCCAGACGGAAGATCAGTTGGCCAGTCTTCCTCGTCGCTCTCTGGCACTAACACTTCGGGAATGCGAATCCGTAAAGGTTGGATCATCGTTACGTCGGGCATGTTCACTAGCTCAAGTCAAAATATGAAGTAAATGATTTCAAAAGTCATTTATATACAGTTTTTAGTGGATCGGGTCCTCTAAAAGGTATCAGGTCCTCTAAAAGGTATCGGGTCCTCTATCGGGTCCCTTCCACAATCCATCTCTCCAATAATTTGATTGTCGTTGATGACTCACTATCGTCGCTTTCAGCACAAAGTCGCATGTGTCCTCACACTCTCTGATCTTCTCTGGATTCTTCGATTTATAGGCTCTCCTCTTATATCTTTCAGTCATTTGTTTGATGGTCTTCATCTCCTCACGCTGCCTTACTCTCAACTCTTCTCTTGTTTCTACCATGATTATGATTGTGACACTCATTTCATCCACTCTTATATACATCTCTCAAAGGACCCGATCCCTTCATGGGTCCCCTTCAGGGGACCCTGAAATCACCTCGTTTGTCCACCCGTCCATTCAATGTCAGTCAATGTATCAGTATGAAGAATCTGAACCCACACCTTCTTCTCAATATCCAAACGAAATCGTCGTGTCAATTTCGGTCGTTTATACACTTCTGGAGTATGTTGATATACTATATACATAGCCCGTGCCAAACCTCCTCCATCTTCACGCTTTCTACCTGGAGAACGTCGAATACATGTTTCTGTAGGATTCCATGATATAACTACATCTCCTTCATACATTGGAATGTAATCACGTTCAAAATAAAGACAGTCTTTCGGTTTCTCCACCGTTGTTGTAATTGGATGCTGATATGTCGGTGTTACTTCAAAATAGAATGTGTCAATATACGTTGGAATTATTTCATTTTCCAATTCTATCTTACGGCGTGATATCACTACACAGTTCTTCGTCTCTGAAATTATCTTGTCTCCATGAAATAATGGAATGGTACGGTGATATTGCCAAAATTTACCTTTCCAATGACGTATTGGATAACGTACCTCACACTCTGGAACCTCACACTCTGGAACCTCACTCATGATGATTATATTCCCATCTATTTTCACTTAACTTATTTATACCCATATCCATCTTCTTCTAATACCATCCTATTCATTATAGTATAACTCAAAGGAAAATGATCACATGTATGAAGTATGTTTATTCAATAAAAGTTCATTCAATATATACATAAAAGTTCATTGAAATACAAATTCTCCACTTATTTCACTAAAGGACTTATAATCACCTCTCTCTTCATCAATGTCTCTGTACCATCCGTTGGGAATGACACGAATCCATGCTTCACCATCTAGACGGAATCGTTGCGTCTCATACGGTGGGTCCATGAGTGGCTTTGAATGATGTTCAACTTCCACATACGCCCCCATCCACCTTCCATCATCCACCCATCCTGGTGCACGACGTATCATCATTCTTGTAGGGGAGTACCCCAGAATTACATCCCTTCGTACATAGGCACATCTCGTTCCATGTATAGTGGCTTCTCCGGTGGGTCATTCGTACTTGAATGTATACGATATACAGGTGATTTAGTAAAATAAAAAGTGTCAATCGTAGTTGGAAATATGTGAGTCTCTGTCTGTACCACAGCCCGCTTGACCACCACACATGATATCTTATCTGATAGGATCACATCCCCAGCGAAAAGGGGAATATCTCGATACACCATTGCAGGTACTCGATCCCGAAGCAATGGGAAGAAAATAGATGCTGACGTTGATGCTGACGTTGATGCTGACGTTGTAGATATCGTTACTTCACCGGCTACTGCCATATTGTATCTGAGTAGTCTTCTTCAACGGTATAATTCATCTACATTCAAACTCCTTCTTATATATTCTCTAAAGGGGCCCGACCCTTAGTAACGGGTCCCTTAGTTACGGGACCCGTTTGTAAATCTAAAAACATTTCATATGGACGATGATGGTAGATAAAATAGTGTCAAATAAATTAAGATAGCTTACACTTCTGATACAGGGATAGCAATCGACTGCGATCCATGTGTAAAGAGCTTGTTAGACTACGGAAGAGAGAAGTGTGTTATGTTGCGTGTGGCGCGTGAGTGTCCTCCCATTTCATTCCATTCATCAATTCATCTCATTGATAGAGACAGGTAGAACTCATGGTTCTCATAACGTATGCAATGGAAAGTTTTAGGCAACCTTCGACAGTTGGCTAAATGTCGCCCTGGCGCGAATGCATACTACGTCGAGACAGAGGCAATCACTTGCAAACATGACGCAGAGAGGTTTAACAAGATTGACCATTGCCGAATGTCCCTTGCGGTATGCATAGCTACGGGTTTCACCGCCGCCCTTTACAGGAACGCCCGTCGAAAGGAAGTATTACACCGAACTTCATTTGCAACGTTCAAGTTGACTGATAGCAGATTCAACTTAATGATAGTATTCGCCAGTCCGAAGACTGCCCAGGGCAAACCGCGAGGAGGTTCTATCATGTCTTGCCCCATGGTGGCCCTTAAGAGAGCCGATGGTTCGTTCTCGGTGTCAATGGTGTCAATTAAGTTGACTATTGGCTTGAATAGTCAATAGGTATGACGGTTAGGTTCTCGTATACCCTATACCGCCGAGGTCGTACTGGTGCATCTGGCACCTTTCGGATGCGGGTGGTTTTAGGAGTCCACACCCCATCCGTCCAAATGATCTTCTTGATCTTCCCCTTCTTCTCATCCTCTTCATCCCACTCGTCGAGGATGATGAAGTTGGGAATGCCGTTGTCTTCATCGGTGAAGACGGGAATGTTGTCGGCAGATGTCGCTTCCATCGTGACTTCAAATTGAATGAGAAGCGCTACAATCTTCTGGCTTATATAGGGTTTTCAACAATGAATTGCTCAACAGCGAATCAGAATGCTTCAGGGATAGCAATCGACTGCATAATGTTCAAGTTGACTGATAGCAGATTCAACTTAATGATAGTATTCGCCAGTCCGAAGACTGCCCAGGGCAAACCGCGAGGAGGTTCTATCATGTCTTGCCCCATGGTGGCCCTTAAGAGAGCCGATGGTTCGTTCTCGGGAGTCGTCATCCTACAGCCTACCAATTCTGCTGAGAGAGTCAAAGACTCTCTCTTTGGTAGCACTGTCGACTTCCACACTAACTGGCATGTGAGTATAGAGTGGAATGTAGCGCCATTCCATTGGATTGACAGCAGTTGCTGTCATCGGATTGCCAATCCGAGCAAGATTATTAAAAACTCTGTCTTGCTCCTCTAGCCTGACGAACTCCTCAAATAAATTTCGCGGCCTTAACTGCGGTCCGCGAGGAGAGCTGACTTGACTGTTCGGCGTCTGCATGATTGAAATGAAATGAAATGAGAGGCAGTGGTTTATATACCCCTCTAACGCGACGCAACGTTCAAGTTGACTGATAGCAGATTCAACTTAATGATAGTATTCGCCAGTCCGAAGACTGCCCAGGGCAAACCGCGTGGAGGTTCTATCATGTCTTGCCCCTAGGTGGCCCTTAAGAGAGCCGATGGTTCGTTCTCGGGAGTAAATTGATGGGGTGGTGAAGGCGGGCAAAGATCTGCAATGAAAATGATATGTATTAGAATAGGATATACTATCTTATTTACTTTTTCACTTACCAAGTTAGTCATCCTTAGGTAGTCTCGCGCGTTTCCGAATCGAGAATTTATGTAGGTGGCCGCGCATTCTCAGGCTGGCATGGAGACACTTTTTCGTGGGATGACCGTTGTAGCAAATAATCGATTCGTCCAGATTTTTATTCACCAATACTTCGCCGGCCAAATGATTGTCCCGAATAGGGATGTGGAATTCAAACAAGCGATCCTCATTCACACGTTCCCACTCATCCCTCATGCGCTCCAACTTCTCACACGCCTGCCTCTCATCACCCCGCCGAGCCACAGTCCTCTCCAACTCAACATTCCTCGCTCTCAACACACTCATCTCCTTCATCATCTCCTCAAACTTCGCCTCTGCATCTCTCATTCTTCTCTCCGCAGCACTCGCCCTCTTCTCACACGCATCATTCTTCTCTTCCAACTCTCGCGTCTTATTCTTCAAATCAGTCACACAACGCCTCATTCGAATATTCTCATCCGCCACCTCCTTCGACTTCAAATCCTTCTTTTTCAACTCATCCAACTCCTTCACAACTTCATCCTTCACTTTCTTCAAACTCTCATACTTATTAACCAACAAATCATGCGCCATCTGCTGCGAAACATGCCTCTTCTCTTCATCCTTCAACCACCTCGCCGACTGCACACGAATCCCACCACTCTTCACTTTTGGGGAAGATGAGCTCTTCGGGGGGTCCTCAACAACGATGTTGGACACCTCCGATGACGAAGAGCTCAACTTCCTCACACGCTTCCTCACACGCTCCCTATCTAAATCCACATCATCCTCATCATCACTCTCAAGCACTCTCTTCCGCTGCTCAATCTCACCCTCCAACGACGCAACCGCTCTCGCCAACTCATCATTCTCAACAACATTCTCAACAACATTCTCAACAACATTCTCAACAACATTCGCAACATTCGCCAACATTCGCTCCCTCTCTTCCACAATCAACTGTGTAAACCTCAAATCAGTCACTAAACCACCACTACAGTCAGCATGCACTCTGTAAAACTGCACCTCATCCTCATCACCCTTCAGCACTCTACACTTCACGCACGCAACCCTATTCAAGACAATCATGTGGCCGGTGCCCGCCTTCTTCACATGAGCTTTGGCGTCCGCACTGCGATTAACTCGCCCACAAGAGCACATTTTAATATGGTATTTGCGGTTCCTGTCATTAGCCATGCCTGATTTATCGTTAGCTGTAAGATAATGAAATTTGTATAAGTTTGGAATCATGTAGTACAGTCATATTCCTAAAGAGTGTAGTGAGTGGCACTCGATCCCGTCGACAGCCCGAAGGCCTTGTACCGATCACTAGGGAAGTGAGAGATCTTCCCCGATACCCGCTCTTTACAGCTGAAGACATCATTGTCACTGCCCGAAGTGGTAACAGGAACGCCGAGTCAAAGGTAGTGATCAGTAGCTGGGATCTAACCCCTCAAAGCTGCCTTAGACTTAGTTAAATTTCAAATCTGATAGCATATTTGAACTCAGGATACTTGAAAACCTTAGTCTATATGTTAAAACTTTGAAAAAAGTGAAAATTAAGAATTTTTAAAAAATTCCGCATTTTACTACTCATACTACTTTTAAAAAATTTTATCAGTAGTAAAGACACTATCAAACTCTATCATACAAACTTTGAAGTAGCAAGATAGCTTGCCTACTTCAAAAGATAGAGTCCTTTGCAACCCGATATCGGGAGCTCAGAGCGACGACCGTCGCTTACCTCGTCTTTCGATGAAGTGATCAGACTTGCGTTGTCGGGGGTTTATATATGCTCGGAAGAAAACTTAAAATGGCTCTATCTCCGAAAGTATTCATCGTAGCGACATGCGGTTTGTTGCAAACGATTTGTCTCATCATTCTTTACAATATGACACCTCAACCATTCTCATATGACCACGGGAAGTTGGTCCGTCAGCACATGTGCATGTAACATGCCACAAGTGAAAAAATTCCTAAGTGTGGGAGCTCCAGTGTGGTGAAAATTTTGAAAAATTTAAAACTTCCGAATTTTGACCTGGGACCTTTACCAAAGTTTGTTTCAAGAAATTTTGTCCGAACGAGGGGGGGGGGGGAGGTCAGCGAAATTTGATGAAAAATGTTTTGGTGACGGTCCCAGGTCGAAATTCCACACTTTGGAAAATTTTCAAAATTTTACCCATACAAAGTCACTCTGACACTTAGGATTTTTTCAGGTAAGCGAGCTCCGACCTAAAATCTTGTAACCGCTCTAACTTTTGAACGAAGACAGATAGGAACAAGCCGATTGTTTCACTGAATTTGTCTCACTCTTAGCTTTCAAACGAGCTATCGCACGACAAAATCCGTCCACTAGAAGCCAAAATCGAAGCAAGCTGTCCAGAGGGGGGGGGGGGGACGTCAGTGAAATTTGATGAAAAATGTTTTGGTGACGGTCCCAGGTCGAAATTCCACACTTTGGAAAATTTTCAAATTTTTACCCATACAAAGTCACTCTGACACTTAGGATTTTTCAGGTGAGCGAGCTCCGACCTAAAATCTTGTAACCGCTCTAACTTGTGAACGGCTGGTCCGATTGACTCGCAACAAAAAATGTTGTCGAGCAGTTTTTTCTCCTCTTTCAAACGAGTAGCTGTAAGACAAAATCCGTCCACTAGAACCAAAGTTAGAAGATTGTTGTCGGGGGGGGGGGGAGGTCAGTGAAATTTGATGAAAAATGTTTTGGTGACGGTCCCAGGTCGAAATTCCACACTTTGGAAAATTTTCAAATTTTTACCCATACAAAGTCACTCTGACACTTAGGATTTTTCAGGTGAGCGAGCTCCGACCTAAAATCTTGTAACCGCTCTAACTTGTGAACGGCTGGTCCGATTGACTCGCAACAAAAAATGTTGTCGAGCAGTTTTTTCTCCTCTTTCAAACGAGTAGCTGTAAGACAAAATCCGTCCACTAGAACCAAAGTTAGAAGATTGTTGTCGGGGGGGGGGGGGGAGGTCAGTGAAATTTGATGAAAAATGTTTTGGTGACGGTCCCAGGTCGAAATTCCACACTTTGGAAAATTTTCAAAATTTTACCCATACAAAGTCACTCTGACACTTAGGATTTTTTCAGGTAAGCGAGCTCCGACCTAAAATCTTGTAACCGCTCTAACTTTTGAACGAAGACAGATAGGAACAAGCCGATTGTTTCACTGAATTTGTCTCACTCTTAGCTTTCAAACGAGCTATCGCACGACAAAATCCGTCCACTAGAAGCCAAAATCGAAGCAAGCTGTCCAGAGGGGGGGGGGAGGTCAGTGAAATTTGATGAAAAATGTTTTGGTGACGGTCCCAGGTCGAAATTCCACACTTTGGAAAATTTTCAAAATTTTACCCATACAAAGTCACTCTGACACTTAGGATTTTTTCAGGTAAGCGAGCTCCGACCTAAAATCTTGTAACCGCTCTAACTTTTGAACGAAGACAGATAGGAACAAGCCGATTGTTTCACTGAATTTGTCTCACTCTTAGCTTTCAAACGAGCTATCGCACGACAAAATCCGTCCACTAGAAGCCAAAATCGAAGCAAGCTGTCCAGAGGGGGGGGGGGGGACGTCAGCCGAAAATTTTTTCTCTCCGATTTCGCTGGAAACATCCTTCCTAACCCAAAATTTCACGTAGATTCCGAATCTGGACTCCGTTTTCTCATCCGATGCTTCGTTTGGGCGCTACACACCAAAACGTCCCACATTCTATGTCAAAATTTTGAAGAAACAGTTTTTCTCGCCGATTGCCTTGAAACTCACCCTACCGATGCAGAATTTCACGTAGATTCCGAATCTGGCCTCCGTTTTCTCATCCGATGCTTCGTTTGGGCGCTACACACCAAAAACATCACACACTATAGCCTCAAGACTAATCCTGGCGGTCGCCCACGTCAACCTAGACGGTCGCCCACGTCCACCAGGCGGTCGGACCCACGCACCCGAGTCTCACACTCTGTTGTTGCAGAGGGGGGGGGGACGTCAGCGAACATGTTGTGAACGTGGACCCACCCGGCCGGCACACCACGACAGACCACAACCTCTAGCGTTCCAGAGGGGGGGGGGACTCAGACACGAAGCACCACGGCGGCCGACCACGACACTCTGCCGTGCCAGAGGGGGGGGGGGACGCAGCCACGACGGCGGCCATCTTGCGCTATCCAGTATTTGTCACTTGCTTACTACTCTTGTGGATAAGAGCTGCAATATCTGGTGGCAGCGAGTCGGGTGTCATTGTGAGGAACATTGAAATAGAGTACTGAAGAGCGTCCATCCCATCCAATCCGAGTACAGTGGGGCCGTGATCAGTGATGATCAAGTTGAGTACCGCTTTGTGGACCGTTGACCGTGTTGAGTCAGTGACTGGTACTTCTGCTTCTCCGACCACTTTGTGAGTATGACCTGTGATGCCATACATACGCTTGTTGGAGTGTTGAAACGGGTTAGCTATCACTTGTTGGTAGTGCTGAGCGGACATGAAAGAGACGGGACTACCAGTGTCGAACACGAAGTCTGTAACCTTGCCGTTGTCGAAGGTTAGCCGTTTGAAGATGTGCTTCATGACCTTTCTTGGAGCAGACACAAGGTAGCAAGGGTAGTCGTCATCGATTGCTTGTCCTAAGGTGTTGTCGTAGTTCTCCGGGTTAGGGACGAAGGTCGGTGCGCAGTCTGTCGAGTAGGCAGGAGCCGAAGTCGAAACGTAGTTAGCGGTAGTGGGTTTTTAGCAGTGGTAGTGTGGCTGCAAACTGGGCCGATGGTGGGCCGCTGCGGCAAACCTTCGCAATGTGTCCGGTCTTTTACACTTTCGGCAGCGAGGCACCGGCAGAAACTTACAACTTCCTCCGAGGATGTGGTCCCCCACAAGAATCGCACGTGTTGCAGGTTGCTGTCGGTTTTGACTGGAACGACTGTTGTTGTCTCGATGAAACTGTTGTTGACTCTGCCTAAAACTGTGCCCCAGGCTTGTGGAGAATGCGCCCGAGCGAGAGTCACGGTGACGCCGTTGTTTGAAATTTTGTTCAGATGCACTTGAGAAACTTGCTTGAGAGTGCGTTGCTTACCTCATCCCACCGTTCCAAAATTGACTTGGCTTTATCCGAAAGTCAAAGCTGGTTCATTTCAGCAAGCTTCTTCTGTATTCTGGCTGCTGATTGATGCCGGCCACGATGCGATCTCGCAGTTGAGTTTGCAATTCTTTGCCAAAGTTTACACCTTGGATGGCTTGTTCGGTGAGGTCGGAGAAGAAAGTTCCGTAAACCTTCGGTTGGCTTTTGTCGAGGACAGGTTGTGGAGGAATTGGGCCCTCTCCATCGGTTCGAAGTGGGACGGGGCGAAGGTGGCGTATTAGCATGGGCTTTGGAGGTCCGCACTGTTTCCTTGGACAGGTCATCCGGGTAGGCTAGGACGCTTGAAGGAGGTCGTATCCTTCCTTCCTATTGGAGCGTGAAGTAGTACGCGAAATTCGATTTGTGTTCGTCCAATTGCCGGATTCGTGTTTGGTGTAGTATTGAACCGTTCGTAGTGCCAGTTGTCGATTACCTGCCGGGATCGGGGGGGGATATATTCAGGGGCTCGATGCCACCGTCGTAGATCCATTACTGTGACCTGAATCTGAAAACTTACGGCCTTAAATTCCTACGAGGGAAAACATGCAGGTAGTTTAGAGGACAGTGGTAAGTGAAAAAACAGAGAGTTGGGAAACTTATTCCGTGTGAAGAATTTGAGGACCCGAAGGTCTTGAAGGACTGACGGCTCTCAGGCGAGACTGTGCGTCAGTTAGAGCAAAGTCTGAAGATTGCTGACGTGAAAAGGGCAGAATGTAGATTAGCCTTTCCTTCGTACCGTTCAGGTTATGGTCTTCGAGCTTTACAAGCTCTACAACCCTCTGAGCTCAAAAGACTTCTCGTCAATTCCATGAAGCTCTAACAGAGCGGGCCACCTGAGCTCGAAAGCTCCACGTCAATTCCGCGCTTGGAAGGAGCGTATGTTCCAACCGACAATGGCTGCTTTAGCGGACGCCAATGTTATAGTCCCAAAACTCTAGTTAATAGAACAATGGTTCTGTTACTTCACCGTCCGTGTTTATTCTGATCAAAATATCAGCTTAAATAGCACATGAATACATGATGAATTGTCATGTTCACAAATGTTCAAATTAACACAGATAAACAAAATAACAATAATGCCGGAACACAGGGAAAAAGTAAGTTAGCAGAAATTTTTACAAAAAGGAAGTTAAATGGGATCAAAGTCAAAACACTCATGGTTGGCGGGAAATTCAAACGTTGGGATCATTTTCCAAATGACCCACGAGGTGAGCGGACGTACGGAGTTTCGGCTGTCACAGACCGTTCCAGGACACCATAAAATTCAAAAAAATAATATCTTTAACCCTCGGGGGGTTTTCTGGGTCCACGTGGACCCATTTTTCCAGATCACTTGCTGTTATTTATTAAGTTTTCATTATTTATTATTGATATCACTGGACTTTATCTGTATCGATATGTCAATTATAACTGCCAAGTTAAAATGTATTAGCTGTTGTTTAAATAATTGCAATACATCGCAAACCTTTTAGTAAATCTATGGGTCCAGCTGGACCCAGTCACACTGATTCGTTTCATCGGTCGTCATAGCGCAGAGAAATTCGAGTCACTGCTTCTTCCCAAATAAACAAAGGCCCGTATTCGTTTGAAAACCAGATACGGATTTCCTGTTATCCTTAGCGACGCTATATCTTAGCCTTATCCTGACCGTCCATCATTCGTGAAGGCAGCTATCGTCACGCGCTCACGATGTGTAGCATTTTTTTTATTTTTAGCCTTAACGCCATGCACTTCAAAGGCTGACAACTGGTCAGATTTTGGAGACGTTGAAATCACAGGCGCACTTGCAAACGATTCCATCGATTAGTTTGTCGATCTGCCCCAGGCCGATTGGGCCGCCTCAACTCGCCTGATTACAATGCGAAACAGATAGATAATGAAGCATCGGGAATAGCGGTAGTGCTATTGGCTGACACACCAGGGACACACGCACACTCCTTCCTGCACACAAAGACACACGGGATAAACGCAGCTGAAACTTCGCTTTGCTTCAAAGCTTTTGTCTATCGTCGCTATTGTCGCACGCAGGTGCAACTGTGCGACGAACTATGAAATCCCGGATTTTGCTGTGAGCGCCATGTGAACAATGCTCCCTGCTGCGCTTTGGCTTGAGACCGCGCAGGGCAAGGCCGCGTTCTGTCATTACACCGCACTGGCTTGTTTTAATGCTACGAGCGAAAGATGGCGGGGAACGCTCTACAACGGAGCTCAAAAGTTGAAAAGCTTTGAGATTATTGAGGGGCGCGCAGGAAGGACGTTCCCGAACGCTTCCTTCATCTGCGAAATTGACACGGAGGACTCCAGTGAATCACTCTGGTTCATTTCTGATATCGATTGAAAGTGACAATATATTCACCTTCTGATGCACGACGTATCCATTAACCAAGCAATCGGCAATCAAAGTGAATATTTCATCCGCTGATGGAGAGCAAATGGACTTCTCTCCTTACCTCAAGAACAGAGACGTGGCAGGGAGCGAAGGAGAGAATCTGCTTAGTAGACAGCACCAGGGTCTTACCAGTTACTCTCTGCGGCTATATTCGCGCGCCAAATTAATATTATAAATAGCTTGGGAAATTTTGGTTTTGATCACGATATGATGGAGACAATACTAAAAGATGTACAAATCGGCGAGGGAGAGATCTATCAAAGGGTGCACATGGAACGGACGCTTTCGATGGAAGAAATGTTAGCCTTCATGGCCTGTTATATCTACGGCGGCGTGTATCGTTTCTCACTATGGAGAGAACTGAAGAGCTGTGGTCGAAATGAACACGGAAGGCCCCATCTTCAAAATAACAATGAGCGCATTCAAGATTCAAAAGAGGTTTACGTATCATGCTTCGTTTTGACAATCCTGAAACAAGGCGCTTGCTCCGACAACTGCGAAGACAAATTAAGCAGCGGTTCGTCTTCTTTTGGATGGTTTCACGAAAAACTGTCAAAAATCGTATGTGCCTGGTGATTTCTTACGTTATGAGGAAATATTATCCTTTCAGAGGTCGCTGTGCATATCAAGCAATATATGCCAAGCAAAATCAAGGTATGGACTTAAGTTCTGGCTGTTGTGCGTTGCCAATAATTAGTTTGTTACAATCTACAAACTGTACACAGGCCAAAGAAGACAATCCCTGTCATCACGGACTTGGAGAACGTGTTGTCATGGATTGGACATCTCTCTAGAAAAATTCTGGAGAAGGACACAAACAATGACAAATTCTTTACTTCTTTGAAGACTCGCACGCTCTCTCGACTTCAAAATCAAAAAAGGCAAGACTTTGTTAGAACTTGAGGAAAAACAGAAGTTCCTCGCAGGAAGATTCTACAGGGCCGTGCTGGTGTAATCTTCAGATTTCGATTTCAACTCGAAGATCAAAATGCCTCCTCAGTTACTAAATTGCAAGAAAACTTTTGGTGCTTTTGGCTCCGTCCATCAAGATCCAGTTGTTGTTCAACAGACTGACCAAAGGTTCCAGAAATGATAAGGGACTTACAATGGACCAAAGGAGGTGTAGTTAATAGCTGCCAAATGGTGGCGACATATACGGTGAAATACATCCGGCGGAAAGATGGCACATAATCGTGTTTTGCAACCTCTTGAATTTGTGTGGGAATAAATGCATATGTGTTGAATTGCGAATTGATCCTCATTGGGGAAGAGACAGCCTCACACAAGAAGACAATTTCTGCGATGCTTAGGAGAGGAGCAGGGTAAAGCCATTTTTGGAGTCAAAAGACGTGCACGGCCAATCATCGAAGCAAAGGTGGATGTTGAGAGTAGCAACACGAAAAAAATGACAGATGTCAACTCTGCGGGTGGAAGAAGATCGGAAAACGAGAAAAAACCTGTGCTCGGTGTGGGAATCATGTTGTGATATGACCTTCGAACTTCTGTGACTCGTACTTTCTGTTACTAATTGTGCTAGACTTGTGAAAATAAATCTTCTGGGTCCACGTGGACCAGATTTTCACGAACATGGAAATAGCAATTGTAAACTCCGAGGGTTTAAAAATGGAACATAAATTCATGATATTTGATCTTTTTCAGTTTTTAAGAATAAAATACATGAAATTTAGTCCATTCAAAAGTTACCATTTTTTCAAAAAAATGGTATTTTTAAAAACGACATAAATTCATGAATTTGAACCCTTTTTCAGGTTTTTAAGACCTATAATTCATAAATTTAGCGTTTTTAAAAATACCCCATTTTTTCAAATTCAAAATCTCAAAATTTGAGAAGAAATTACAATTTTTACTCCCAAATCATGACCGTTCAGGACACCGAAAAATCATAAAAGTTAAGAATCTCAAATTTGTGATTATGACATTTCTTCATTTGCTACAAATCATCCACCGTTCCAGGACATCGAAAATCATAAAAGTTTTGAGAATTTCAAATTCATGAGTTTAGACGTTTTCAGTTTTTAAAATATATCATTGTGACTTAATAATATTTGAAGGATTGACATATTCTTAACAATAAGTTTAGGAGTATTTACAAATTGTCCATATTAACCCATTAAGACCCAAGTGGTATTTAATTCGATTTTACGGTTAAAGAACTAGTTATATGTCCTTCAGTTTGATCAAACTAAGATAATTTACTAGTGCATATATCCAAAAAAGTTCGAAAGGTCATGATCTCAGGCAGACGCTCCCATGGAGGTGCGGTGGGATACGAGTGGGTACGAGAACAACTCTTTTCACGTTTCTACTTTCAATGATTCGACCCATCCACTTCTTTCTCTCATAACGGATTTTATTTAACTAGTTACGGAGTTTGTATAGCTTTAATTCAGTTGCTTGGTTGTAAAAACTCAAACAATAATAACCAGGGCGTGACTCACTGAGGAAAACGAAAAATTAGTAGAAAATATAATAAATTTAGAAATAATGAATCCTAAATGCAACACTGCATATGGCACATAGATTTTTGTCCAGAAAGCTATAAAGCACATGAAAACATTAAGCAGTGGTTGTGAAGTCCAATGTTAGCATTTCGGACAGCCCCTACGAGTGTTTTTTTTCCGCAACAAAGCACATCTCATATTGATTAGTCATGTCACAGAACTGGAAATGAATTTTTTCCGTCGTAACTTGCATCACGGGAAACCCTTCGCTCAACTTCTCTTTGACGGGATAATGGCCTTATAGGTAACACTTTCTCTTGTGAGACATCAACAAGGTTTCTTCCGATTGCCGGCGGAAAGTTTAGAAGTACCAGCGGCTCGCGCTCATAAGTGAGGCCTTTTATATAAAATCCACGAATTTTGAACCTGCCATATCAACAGTAAACAGAAAAACTGCCACCACCAATTTTTGGACCCTCATATCTGATTCAGTAGTAAGAAAATTTCTGATCAGACCGATCTGACTCCGCCATCTTTTCATTAAATGTTTGAATTGCATGTGCATGGGAACATCGATAAACTTCTTTTCTTCTCTGGACCATCGACGTCTTTACATACAAGGCTCGATGGAGCAGCATTCGTACAAAGTGACGATAATGAGATCATGCCATTCTAAACCAATAGGCCGGTTGTCTCATCAATCCGGAAGTCCAGAGAGCCTCGTCCGTCTTTCTCAGCCTTATTTTGAGTCAATGATTGGACAAATTCTCAATTCGATTTGAACGAAAGTTCCACAGCTTCAATTCCTCTTCGACTGAGTTCATCAACAATGTGGAGACTTTGAAGAAAATATCAAAAATGTAAGGTGAAAAGGGGGAACGGTACATCAGGCAGGCTTCGATTAATTTTAAACAACTGAGGGCCCCAAGCCCAAAATAGTACTAGAAGAAGAGCTCCTGTGTAAGGGATCAAAACGAATCACGTAACCGTACTAGTTGGCAAGTGTCACAAGCTTGAAACCTACTTATATCGGCTTTCCACGAATAAATTGCTTTTGATGGATCGCCTTCCATACTAAGGAAGCATTGTTTTCATCGATACAAGATTTTCCTTTGCAAAGGCATGAATTTTTGGCATCTTTCATTTGATCAAAGAATAGGAACTCTCTAATTTAATGCCTGCCCGTAGACATTTTATTAATTTTGGCTGTTAACAACAGAGTATGAATAAAACTGAATAGTCGTAGAACTATTTTCTGCAGATGGCGTCCGCAACAGCTGCTTTTGACAGTCCTGCATCTTTCGACCCAAAACATGCGCCTTCGAGAAGTGGAACGTAACCAGAAAGAAGGAGAATCGCAAAGAAAGATACAGTCCATCTCATCATTACCACGAATGGTTCCTTGTCTTCTTGGCATATAAATTGCTCTGTGTAACAAATATCATTACACCTCCTCTCGAGAAAAGCTTGATAATTCTGTAGGGCTGGTATCACTTAAGAACCTCACTCTCTGCTTCTCGATCCATGGTCCCGTGAGTGTGACATTTCGGCAGATCACTTTCTTCTCCATTTTCATCATCTCTTCATCTTTTTGTAAGTTTTCTTCGCTGCTTCTGTTGTACATCGATTCATCCTCCTCATCTGGGAAATTATCTCTCATACCATTCGACGATCAATGTGCAACCAGCCTCCGGAATTCAGTATTGCAGCACTTAGGTTATCGAAAGTGTTTCGCTCGGTATCGATATGTTCGTCGCCGCTATCGCATCAGAATTTTGATCATCCTGTAGGGTCAAATGAATTTCAGCGACAAGGGAATCCTCCCTTTCCAACACAGCTTACTTCGTGAGCCAGAGTTCCCTGCAAAGAAAAAGCAGCACTTATTAGACAATGACAGACTGCAAACTCACTCCTTAGATTTGTTGAAGAAATCAAAAGATAAATCTATTGAACAGCAGCATTTGCCAGTGAGACGGTTAGCGCAGTTGTAAAGCAGATCATCTAGCCGTGTCGGTGCTGGGTTCAAATCCCCGCACACTGAACTTTTTTCAAATGGCGACAATAAATTTTCTTTCAACGTTTTATATCAATCATCGCATTTCATTCAGTTTTGTTTGTTCCATTTCCCCAGCTCTTCCATATTTTGTCCATGAACTTATTTTGACCATTACATGTCTATATCACAGAAATAAAAACTAAATTAATTATATATTTCTTTTTTTTTCTTGTCTCCCTTTTCTTTTCTAGACCTCTTCTATTCTTTTCTTCTATTCTCTATCTTAGTTCTTTCTTTTTCTTTTTCTATTCTCCCCCATTTCATTTTTATTTCTTATCTATTTCTTGTTCTTCTATTCTTCTTTTGACCCCCTTTTTTTTCTTTCTTTTCTTTTTCTTCCTTTTTCTTTTTCTTCTTTTTTTTCTTTCTTTCTTTTTTTTTCTTTCTTTTTCTCTTCTCTTTCTTTTCTTCTTTCTTTCTTTTTTTCTTCTTTCTTATTTCTTTTCTTCTTTCTTTCTTTTTTCTTTCTCTATTTTTACTTCTTCTTTTTTCTTCTTTTCTTTTTTCTTCTTTTCTTCAATTCTTTCTTCTTTTTTTCTTTTTCTCTTTTTCTTTCTCCTTCCTTTCTTTTTTTTCTTTCCTTTTTCTTTTTTTTCTTTTTTTTCTTTTCTTTTTTCTTTCTTCTTTTTTCTTTCTTCTTTTCTTCTTCTCTTCTTCTTCTTTCTTCTCTTTTCTTTCTCTTTCTTCTTTTTTTCTTCTTTTCTTTTCTTTCTTTTCTTTTCTTCTTCTTTTTCTTTCTTTTCTTTTCTTTCTTTCTACTCTTCTTCTTTTCTTTCTTTTCTTCTTTCTTTTCTTTCTCTTTTTTTTCTTCTTTTTCTCTTCTTCTTCTTTTTCTTTTCTTTTTCTTTCTTTTCTTTCTCTTTTCTTTCTTTCTTTCTTTCTTTCTTTTTCTTTTCTTTCTTTTCTTCTTTTTTTCTTCTTTTTCTT
The DNA here is from genome assembly GCA_907163375.1 of Prostheceraeus crozeri. Classification (NCBI taxonomy): domain Eukaryota; kingdom Metazoa; phylum Platyhelminthes; order Polycladida; family Euryleptidae; genus Prostheceraeus; species Prostheceraeus crozeri. The sequence continues at coordinate 6,152 of CAJQUW010011895.1, read as the reverse complement.
TTTCTTTTTCTTTCTTTTCTTCTTTCTTTTTCTTCTTTTCTTTTCTTTTTTTTCTTTCTTTCTTCTTTTCTTTCTTTCTTTCTTCTTTTCTTTTCTTTTCTTTTTTTCTCTTTCTTTTCTTTTTTCTTTTTCTCTTCTCTTTTCTTTTCTTTTCTTTTTTTCTTCTTTCTTTTCTTTTTTTCTTTTTCTTCTTTCTTTTCTTTTCTTCTTTCTTCTTTTTTCTTCTTTTTTCTTCTTTCTTTTTCTTTACTTCTTTCTTTTCTTCTCTTTTTTCTTTTTCTTCTTCTTTTTCTTTTTTCTTTTTCTTCTTTCTTCTATTTCTCTTTTTCTTTCTTCTTCTTCTTTCTTTTTTCTTCTTCTTTTTCTTTTTTCTTCTTTTTTTCTTCTTCTTCTTCTTTCTTTTCTCTTTCTTTTCTTTCTTTCTTTTCTTTCTTCTTTCTTTTCTTTCTTTTTTCTCTTCTTTTCTTTTTTCTTCTCTTCTTTTTTTCTTTTTTTCTTCTCTTCTTCTTTTTTCTTTTTTTTCTTTTCTTTTCTTTCTTTTCTTTCTTTCTTTCTTTCTTTCTTTCTTTTCTTCTCTTTTCTTTCTTTTCTTTTCTTTCTTTTCTTTCTTTTTCTTTTCTTTTCTTCTTTTTTCTTTCTTTTTTCTTTTCTTTCTTTCTTTTTTTTCTTCTTTCTTTCTTTTCTTTCTTTTTCTTTTTCTTTTTCTTCTTTTCTTTCTTTTTTCTTTTCTTTTTTTTTCTTTTTTCTTTCTTTTCTTTCTTTTTCTTCTTTTTTCTTTTTTCTTTTCTTTTTTTTCTTTTTCTTTTTTTTTTTCTTCTTTTTTTTCTTTTTCTTTTTCTTTTTTCTCTTTCTTTCTTTTTTTTCTTTCTTTTTTCTTTTTTCTTTTCTTTCTTTTTTTCTTTTTTCTTTTTCTTTCTTTCTTTTTTTCTTTTTTTCTTTTTTCTTTCTTTTCTTTTCTTTTCTTTTTCTTCTTTCTTTTTCTTTTCTTTTCTTCTTTTTCTTTTCTTTTTCTTTCTTCTTTCTTTTTTCTCTTTTTTTCTTCTTTTTCTTCTTCTTTTTTTTTTCTTTCTTTCTTTTTCTTTCTTTCTTTTTCTTTCTTTTTCTTTTTTTTCTTTCTTTTTTTTCTTTTTCTTTTTTCTTCTTTTTTTTCTCTTTTTTTTTCTTTCTTCTTCTTTTTCTTTTTTCTTCTTTTCTTTTCTTCTTTTTCTTTTTTTCTTTTTTTCTTCTTTTCTTTTTCTTTCTTTTTCTTTTTCTTTCTATTTTCTTTCTTTCTCTTTTCTTTCTTTTTTCTTTCTTTTTCTTTCTTCTTTCTTCTTTTCTTTCTTTTTTTTTTTTCTTTTCTTTCTTTCTTTTCTTTCTTTTCTCTTTCTTCTTTTTTCTTTCTTTTCTTCTCTTCTTCTTTCTTCTTTTTCTTTCTTCTTTTTTCTTTTCTTTTTCTTTTTTTCCTTTTTTCTTTTCTTCTTTTCTTTTTTTTTTTCTTTTTCTTTCTTTTTCTTTTCTTTTCTTTTTCTTCTTTTCTTTTCTTTTCTTCTTCTTTCTTTTTTCTTTTCTTCTTTTTTTTCTTTTCTTTTTTCTTTCTTTTTTTTCTTTTCTTTTCTTTTTCTTCTTTCTTTCTTTTCTTTTCTTTCTTTTTCTTTTTCTTCTTTTCTTTCTTTTTTCTTTTTCTTTTCTTTTTTTTCTTCTTTCTTCTTTTCTCTTTCTTTTTTTCTTCTTCTTTCTTTTCTTCTTTTCTCTTTTTCTTTTCTTTCTCTTTCTTTTCTTCTTCTTTTTTCTTCTTTCTTTTTTTTTCTTTTCTTTTCTTTTTTCTTCTTTTTTTTCTTTTTCTTTCTTCTTTTCTTTCTTCTTTTCTTTCTTTCTTTTTCTTTTCTTCTTCTCTTTTTCTCTTTTTTCTTTTCTTTCTTTTTTTCTTTCTCTTTCTTCTTTCTTCTTTCTTATTTCTTTTTCTTCTTTTCTTTTCTTCTTTTTTTCTTTTCTTTCTTTTCTTTCTTTTCTTCTTCTTTTCTTTCTTTTCTTTTCTTCTTTTTCTCTTTCTTTTCTTCTTCTTTCTTTCTTTCTTCTTCTTTCTTTCTTTCTTCTTTCTTTCTTCTTTTTCTTCTCCTCTTCTTCTTTTCTTTCTCTTTTTCTTTTCTTTCTTCTTTTCTTCTTTCTTCTTTCTTTCTTCTTTTTCTTTCTTCTTTTCTCTTTTTCTTTTCTTCTTTCTTTCTTCTTTCTTCTTTCTTTCTTTCTTTCTTTTCTTCTTTCTTTTTTTCTCTTTTCTTTTCTTTCTTTTCTTTCTTTCTTCTTTCTTTTTCTTTTCTTCTCTTTTCTTTCTTTTCTTCTTTCTTTTCTTCTTTCTTTCTTCTTTCTTTCTTTTTCTTCTCTTTCTTTTCTTCTTTTTCTTCTTTTCTTTCTTCTTTTTTCTTTCTTCTTTTCTTTTTCTTTCTTCTTTTCTTTCTTTTCTCTTTCTTTCTTCTTTCTTCTTTTCTTTTCTTTTTCTTTCTTTCTTTTCTTTTTTCTTTTCTCTTTCTTTTCTTTTTCTTTTCTTTCTTTCTTTTTTCCTTTTCTTCTTTCTTTTTTCTTCTTTTCTTTCTTTTTCTTTTTTCTTTCTTTTTCTTCTTTTCTTCTTTTCTTTCTTTTTTTCTTTTCTTTTTTCTTTCTTTTCTTTTTTTCTTTTTTTTCTTTTTCTTTTTTTTCTTTTTTCTTTCTTTTTTCTTCTTCTTTTCTTTTTTTTTCATTTTTTTCTTCTTTCTTTTTCTTTTCTTTTCTTTTCTTTCTTCTTTCTTTTCTTCTTTTCTTTTTTCTTTTTCTTTTCTTTCTTTTTCTTTCTTTTTTTCTTTTCTTTCTTTTTTTTTCTTTCTTTTTTTCTTTTTTCTTTTCTTTTTTTTTCTTTTTTCTTTTTTTTTCTTCTTTTTCTTTTCTTTTCTTTCTTTTTCTTTTTTCTTTTCTTTTCTCTTTTTTCTTTTCTTTTCTTTTTTTTCTTTTCTTTTTTTTCTTTTCTTTTTTTCTTTTTTTTCTATTTTTTTTTTTTTCTTTCTTTTTCTTTTCTTTTTCTTTTCTTTCCTCTTTTTTTTCTTTTCTTTTTTTTTTCTTTTTTTCTTTTTTTTTCTTCTTCTTCTTTTCTTTTCTTTTTCTTTCTTTCTTTTTTCTTTCTTTTCTTTTTTTCTTTCTTTTCTTTTTCTTTTCTTCTTTTTCTTTCTTTTCTTTTTTTTCTTTTTTCTTTTCTTTTTTTCTTTTCTTTCTTTCTTTTTTCTTTTTCTTTTTTTTTCTTTCTTTTCTTTCTTTTTCTTTTCTTTTTTTTTTCTTTTTCTTTTTCTTTCTTTTTTCTTTTCTTTTCTTTCTTTTCTTTTTTTTCTTTCTTCTTTTCTTTTCTTTCTTTTTTTTCTCTTTCTTTTCTTTTTTTCTTTTTTCTTATCTTCTTTCTTTTTCTCTTCTTTTTTCTTTCTTTCTTTCTCTTCTTTCTTTTCTTCTTCTTTTCTTTCTTCTTTCTTCTTTCTTTTCTTCTTCTTTCTCTTTCTCTTTCTTTCTTTTCTCTTTTTTCTTCTTTTCTTCTCTTCTTTTTTCTTTTCTTTTTCTTTCTTTCTTCTTTTTCTTCTTTCTTTTTTCTTCTTTTCTCTTTTCTTTCTATCTTTCTTCTTTTTTTCTTTCTTTCTTTTTTTTTCTTCTTCTTTTTCTTTCTTTTTTCTTTCTTCTCCTTTTTTTCTTTCTCTTTCTTTTCTTTTTCTTTTCTTCTTCTTTTCTTTTTCTTTTCCCTTTTCCTTCTTTTTTTCCTTTCTTTCTTTCTTTTTTCTTTCTTCTTTGTATTCTTTTCTTTTCTCTTCTTCTTTCTTCTTTTTTCTTTTTTTTTCTTTTTTTTTTTTTCTTTCTTTTCTTTTCTTTCTTTCTTCTTCTCTTTTTTCTCTTTTATTTTTCTTTTCTTTCTTTTCTTTTTTCTTCTTCTTTCTTTCTTTTTCTCTTCTTCTTTCTTTTCTTTTTTCTTTTATTTTCTTTTTTTTTTCTTTTCTCTCTTTCTTCTTCTTTCTCTTTTTCTTTCTTCTTTTCTTTCTTTTATCTTTTCTTCTTCTTTTTTATTCTTTTCTTCTTCTTCTTTTCTTTTTCTCTTTTTCTTTTTTCTTTCTTTCTTTCTTCTTCTTTTCTTTTTCTTCTTTCTTTCTTTTTCCTTTTTTCTTCTTCTTCTCTTTCTTTCTTTCTTTTTTCTTTCTTCTTTTTTCTTTTTCCTTTCTTCTTTTCCCTTCTTTTTTCTTCTTTTTCTTCTCTTTCTTTTCTTTTTTCTTCTTTCATTTTTCTCTTTTCTTTCTTTCTTTATTTTCTTTCTTCTTTCTTATCTTTCTTTCTTTTTCTTTTTTTCTTTTTCTTTCTTTTTTCTTTTCTTTTCTTTCTTCTTTTTCTTTTTTTCTTTCTTTTTCTTCTTTTTTCTTTTTTCTTTCTTTCTTTTTTCTTTTCTTTTTTCTTTCTATTTTTTCTTTTTCTTTTCTTTTCTTTTTCTTTCTTTTTTTCTTTTTATTTTCTTTCTTTTCTTTTTTTTTTCTTTTTCTTTTTCTTTTTCTTTATTCTTTTCTTTTTTCTTTTTTCTTTTCTTTCTTTTTTTTTTCTTTTTCTTTTTCTTTTTTTTTCTTCTTCTTTCTTTTTTCTTTTTCTTTTTATCTTTCTTCTTTCTTTCTTATTTTTTTTTTTTCTTTCTTTTTTTTCTTTTTCTTTTTCTTTCTTTTTTCTTTTTATTCTTATTTTTTCTTTTTTTTTTCTTTTCTTTCTTTCTTTCTTCTTTTTTTTTTTTCTTTTTCTTTCTTCTTTCTTTTTTTCTTTTTTTTCCTTATTTTTTCTTTTTCTCTTCTTTCTTTTTTTTTCTTTTTCTTTCTTTTCTTCTTTTTTTCTTTTTTTTTTCTTTCTTTTCTTTTTTTCCTTCTTTCTTCCTTTTTCTTTTCTTTTTCTTCTTTTTCTTTTTTCTTTTCTTCTTTTTCTTCTTTTTTCTTTTCTTTTTTTCTTTTTTTTTTTTCTTTTTCATTTTTTCTTCTTTTTTTTCCTTTTTCTTTTTTTTCTTTTTCTTCTTCTTTTTTTTTTTTTTCCATTTTTTCTTTTTCTTTTTTTCTTCTCTTTTTTTTTTTTTTATCTTATTTCTTTTTTTTTCTTTTCTTTTTTTTCTTTTTCTTTTTTTTTTCTTCACTTTTTTTCTTTTATCTTCTTTTTTCTCTTTTTTCAAAAAGAAGAATTTTTTTTCATTTTTTCTTTTTTCTCACTCTTTCTTGTTTTCTATCTTTTTTTCTTATTTTCTTATTTCTCATTTATCTTTTTTCTCTTTTTTTTTTCTTTTTTCTATCTTTTATTTTTAACTATTTTTCCTTTTTTTTTTCTTTCGGCTAATTTTATATTTCTAGGGTCTTCCTCTCATGTTTCTTTTCATTTATCATTTCCTTTTTTTTTTTCATTTTCTTTTTTTTTTTCCTATTCTCCCACCTCCCCCCTTTTTCCTCTTTCTTTTATTTCCTCTTCTTTTTTTAATATTTCTCTTTCTTTCCCCTTTCCTTCTTTTTTTTTATTTCCTTTTTTTCATTTTTCTTTTATTCTTTTTTCTTTTCTTTTATTTTCCTCACTTTTTTTTTTTTTTTTTTATTAGTTTTCTGTTAGTTTTCAGTTTTCACTTACTTTACAGTCAGTTTTCAGTTACTTTTCAGTTAGTTTTCAGTTAGATTTCAGCTAGTTTGGAGTTAGTTTTCAGTCAGTTTTCAGTTAGTTTTCAGATATAGCTTCCAGTTAGTTTTCAGATATAGCTTCCAGTTAGTTTTCAGTTAGCCTTCAGTTAGTTTTCAGCTAGTTTTCAGTTAGTTTTCAGTTAGTTTTCAGTTAGTTTTCAGTTAGTTTTCAGTCAGTTTTCAGCTAGTTTCAGTTATTTTTCAGTTAGCTTTCAGTTAGTTCTCACTTGGTTTACAGTCAGTTCTCATTTAGTTTTCATCTAGTTTTCAGCTAGTTTTCAGTTAGTTTTCAGTTATTTTTTCAGTTAGTTTTCAGCGATTTTTCAGTAATTTTTTCAGTTATTTTTTCTTTTCTTTTTTCTTTATTATCTCCTTTATTTTTTTCTTTTATTTTTTCTTTATTTTTTTTGTTTAGTATTTTTCTTTTACTTTTTCTTTCATTTTTTTCTTTTCTTTGTTCTTTGTTCTTTTATTTTTTTCGTTTATTTT
>CAJQUW010011894.1:0-100503 GCA_907163375.1 Prostheceraeus crozeri | reverse complement strand
GGAATCCCTTTTTGTTTGTGGTGTTAAACTGATTATAGCAAGGACCACTGATCTTTTGAGCTAAAGATAACATTTTTCATAATGCAAGTACAATGCAATTTGGAATGCGCACATTATTTTCTAATGAATAATACCTCATCCCCTATATTTGCAATGCATCCTTTTGTAAGCATGACAATAATTTGAATTTTTGGGACCATAAGCAAATCCACAAAAATGGAGCCATCCTGGGCCTCCTATATGCAATAGGCTCCTGCATAAGCCACAAAATATTGAATACTCGTAATGACAAATGTTTGTAATATTTCAGATAAATGTCGATGATTTTGACGAATTGGATATAATGCATCTCATCAACTATAGACCAGAGATGTTTTCCCTTTTTTATGAATTGTAACTAGTTTTTCTATTGCTTTGAAAAAGAAATTCGACTTTTTCTGTTTACCAATGTTCCAGTGCTTGACAGCCGGTCAACGTGGGGAACAGTAGTAGACAAAATTAGTAGCTGTTTACATAAATGGATCGTTTCCAAACAGTTGATAGTTGTGATTTATGATTTACACGTAAAATGATGCACCTTCACTTTTTAATATTCCAACGATTTTCTGTGTGTTTTCACTCGAACATATTCAATAAGCATATTGAAGAACTTTCAGATCTAAAGGTGCAACCAACTATTATTGAATTGCACCCTAGCATTGATGGCATCTTTAATATAGCATGTTTGCATAATTGATTGCGGCGCACGAGAAGCGATTCGTTATAAGATAATTGACTGACTGTCAAAAAACTAAAAAGGAACAAAGGAAGGGAATTTTTTCTCACAGGAAATTTTGTCTGCATTGACAGATTAGGCCAAAATCAATATGCACATGCGGAGAACCGTTCTCTGCACATCAGCATCATCAAGTCCAAAAGTAGGCAAAACTCATGCATGTTTAAGGGATTTCAAACGTGGCACTCCAACTGCTCCCCAATAACGGGAATGATACCTACGGTTAGATCATAAGGCTATTTGTGTAAGTGCGAGTATGTTGAAATCAGGTTAGGTTGTGATTTGGATTTGAATTGTGCATATTCAAATGTTTTGATAGTAATTGAGTTGTGTATTGATTATTTAAGGCTATGTAGGAGCTATTGCACAATCATGCTGACTCAAAATGTGCGACAAATGATCTGAAGAAATAGCTAGACTGTCCGATCGCATGAACAGACATCCAAAAACAGTCTGCAACTCTCGTGAATGCCCATGCGAGCGATAGCACAGACATCACCAATGCTCTGCTCTAAGACACCCACATGCATTGATTGTTGACCAATATGCATCAAAGAATTTACGCAAGCTGTTGTTGACAGTACCGAAAAGTGTATTACGAAAATCATTCCTTTACGTTCAGAAAATTAGTAGTGTGCAGACTCTACAACATATCGTCACAGAAGAAACGCTTGCATATTAAGTTTTATCGGTCTCACACGAGAAGGTTGGCCATTTGTTGAAAAACTAGAAAAAAGAATTTCACTCCCAATATTACGACTTTTCTATTGAATAAAACTTGTATTAGACACCACGACTTTTCGTCGTCCTGTCGACTTGTTTCACGGGAACAAGACTGTTTATTTGCCGAGAAATTGCAAGCCGCAGACAAATTTGTTTTTTTTTTTTTTAAGAAAGGTGCTGTCAATTGCACCACGATTATGAAAGATGTTTGCTGCTTTGTTTATAGATAATCTTGCCGAATAATGTTCCACAGCTTTATAATTACATGCATAAATACCATCTAATTGAATCTTTGATACTTAAACAAGCGATTGCTTCAAGACGCTCTGCGGCCTTTAAAAAACGGCCCTACCGCTTACCTGACTGAATTCAACGAATTTTTTTAAAGCTCAATCACCTGGTCACTTACTCCAATTCATAACTACTAACTACTCCGCGCAAAAAGAATCTAGGATTTTTGATAAATAAAATATATATCTCGGCCACCACATAAAGGTGCTCAAATGCCAAAAATGTGATTACGGTTAGAAGCTAATTTTGTTTAATTCATTTTTTACTACTGGGTAAAAAGGAGCAAATAGAAAAAACCTTTGAAAGTTGATAGTGGGAGAAGATAAAGCTAAAAAACAGTAATAGGATTTAGATGGTTAGTGTATGCCAAGTTTTGAAAGTAATATTGTCCATTTCCAATGGAAAGAACAAAAGCAAATTGGATTCGACAACAACTGGTCTTATCATAGGCAATCAGATGTGCTCATTCATTATTCTCATGTGTCCGTTTTGTTTTGTCTAGAATAAATCGTTGACATGTTTGAAATTGTTATAGTTAAAGTTTACTGTGAATAAGTTGGCGTAATATCAATGATGCAAAGAAAGATCATGAAAAAAATATATGTGTCGCAATCTAAATGACTTAAAGCTTCAAAAGTAGTTGTCTATTTTTTTTATGCATGTTGTGTTGGTATATTGTTGCTCAGACAGTACTGTCTATTCTAATCATCATATTTCCTTTTTCATGTTGATTAAAATGATACTTGTCCCTGTCCCCATTTTGGCGTGATTTGAATGACATAGCCTCAAGTCTATTCTTGAACCATGCATTTACGTTTGAATGACTTACATAGAGCTACAAATCTTTTCAACTATTACTTTTGCCTCACGCAGTTCGGAAAATTTAAAAACAGTTTTATTGTGAACAAAATGAATTTATTATGAATATTTCGTGTCAATTTGGAGTGTTTTCAAGTTTATTCATATTTTTCTATGACTCACAGAAGGGTAAGAAGTAGTCCGAGGCCGTTGAAACGGCTGACTGAACATTTCCACGTAAGTCTTCTTGCCGGAGGGACGAGAAGGGGGGATACTAGAATGACCAATGTCTAAATACATAGTATGTCCAATGCTCAAAAATTAGAATGAAGAAAGTAACTATGATAGTAAGGCGTTTATTCTTCGAAATGAGAATCACAGACTGCAGCAGGAAGAGGTACAGTTCAAGCGAAGAATTCAATTGAAGTAATTATTGGAATAATAAACTCTCAGAAAGGTCAGTCTTCTTTTTTTAGTCATAAATACTGGTAAATAATTTTCTATATCTAATTAAACTCGGTTACTACCTTAAGTGTCCATTCATTGGCTGCTTATTTCAGTCGTGTTGTTTTGTGATAGATTATGTTCCAAGCGTGCAGAGGCTTGGATGATTTTGTGAAGCCGTTCTTTAGACAGCTGTGGAAACTTGTTATTAATTCGATTGTCTCTTCTTTTCAGCAACAAGTAAATGTTATGGAGGATGAACTGAAAAGAGAAAGTGGACGAGGATGATCCATGATTGACATTGAAGAAGAATCCTGGGACATTGATCTCTCAGAAACCCCTAAGAAAAAATTAAAGGAACAAGAAGAAAATGAAACTGATGGCCTCTGGTAGTGGCGAAATCTCCATAATCAGTGTAACCTCTTCGCTGCGTGAAAAGAAATAAAATTTTAAAAGATCTAGCTGTTTTATCAAGTTAGTGAGCGATCATACCGAGTGATGTGATAGAGAAGAATACAAGACCTAGTAATTATGGGTATAGAGAGGTGTGTTATTATTCAGACTTGTTTGTAAAACGACATTTTCCGAACCACTTCCTACTGAAAAATATTAGGATTCCACAAAGCGGATATTATTCAAGCCATGTTTTTGATATTGCTTTTAATATCTGATAAGCATGATTTCACCTGTATGCTTTTTATGCTCTAATGTTTTCGCCTGTTATTGTGCAGAGATGGAGTCTCAAAATTGGCCCATTAAGCGTCGAGCTATTTTCGGCTAAAATTCAAAGGCATTTCACCGGCGTTCTGGACATCATGCGAGCTGTTGGGGGTAGAATGTCGTTCATCTCTTCTGTTTACAAACTTTCCTGCTCTGCAAGGGACGATATTGCTGCGCTGTCCCAAAAATTTCGGATCGAGCAGTTACGAACACGCTTAGTCAAGAAAACTAGCGAGATGTTTTTTTAGATAATCGTGGGATTGTGCTGTGATACCAGAAAATCTGAATTCTCATGTTACTAGCACCGGAGGGAGTAGGCCTAATCATTGCAGACCGCTGATTATAGTTAACTATATAATAACTAATTATTCTTATAGACTATAATGAGTAAAAATCACTTTGTTGTAAATTTTAGCCTGAGGCTAACATACAGTAGTGCCATTAAATTAAATTCTGCTAGCATTAGCTACACGATGCATAAAGCATTCGTCACACCCTTTTACTGCAAGACAAACGAAAACATAAATAGTCTTTATAATTCTATTCTAAAATGGATATTATTAGGCAACACGCTTTCTTTTTACTTGGAAATGTATTGCATTTATCCACTGAAAACCTACACACAACAGAATTTCAATTGTGTTGCTTTTCCAGTAGGCCTATAAAATGAATGCCGATAAGCTTATAATACAAGCGTCTGAGCAGCAATTTGAACAACAAAGCTTGTTCTAAAACAACATCGTAGAAACATCGCAATACTATTCTATGCATAAATTGTAATGGATCACAGAAAACAATAGCAGTGTATGCAATTCAAAAATTCGATGCAATACTTTATATTTGGAACAAAAAGAAATCGTTTATATTGCTTATGTGTAGGGGAAAGGTGTGTATGTTGACTTAGTTGTAATAGGCTATTTCATAATAATTGAACTAAATTCAATTTTTTTCACCTAATCCTTTTACGTATGATCATCGAGTAGATGTTATACCCATTTATGGTTTTATTTTTTTAAGACTAAAAAGTAACGAATTGTTCTATTTTAAAATCTTGCGGGTATGATGACATGCCATAATATAGGCCTAATTGCTTTCAAAACTCATATAACTAAAAAAACAATAGCGTAAACGTCAAAAACGTTATCACAAACTCGGAGTCAAACAAACGAGACATTTCTCGATGCCAAAACATGTTTCACATGCCCAGCGCGAGCAGGCATTGCACCGGAACCAGTCTTGTCGGCCTCTCTCCAATCTGCAAAGCACCACGCAACATATGTGTTTTGAGCTGCATGGTAATTGCTGATCTGTTGTCCTCTGTTTCCTTTTGTCCGTCGATGTCACCGAAGATCGTTCAAATTTCTTCTAGTATTGAAGATTGTCCAATAGGCCTACAATCCTCCTGTCTTCTTTCCTCTTCGAGCCTGAAATTGCAGAAAAACATGCAAAAGTAAAAGAAGAAAGCGTTTGGGCAGCTTACGTCTGTTTTCCAGATTCCGAAGAAGCTTTCACATCCGCACTGTCATCAGGAAATGAAGTCAGGATTTTAGCTCTTCCTGTTCTGTCAGAAAGTTTTGGTTTATCCAAATTTGGAACGGGAAATATGTCAATTGGTCTACTAATGGTTGTTTCTGTTGTTGGTTCCACTGAGGTGCATTCTTGGGTCACAGCAAATTCTTCCTCTCCAACACTGTTGAAAGGAAAAATGCCAGTGTGACGAAATCCGTTTATAGCTGCTGCAACGCCCCGTTGGTTAGGCCTTTATCGATCCAACATAGGCCATCGGCATCGGATAACTACAGGCCACGGTACCCATTGATTGAGGTCGGATCGTCGTCTGTGGCCAGTGAAATTGGCCATAGCGATATCGAAACGATTTCGGTTATTTGTCAGTGATCACGGCCGTTGCAATATCGAACCGATTTCGGTCATGTATTACTTGGTATTGCCTACATTTCTTATTTGCCTACATTTTTTACATCAAAAAGAAAGTATAGTTATAATCAAAGTGTATTTGTATGAAAATATTGATGTCCACCACATAGTTAAAAGCAAAGACGATACAAAGAGACTAAACTCAGTTCAAAAATGGAAACTCCCATATCTTTGATCGATAGTTTAAATATCTATCGTAATTCACATATTGTTCGATATCTTGATTCGGTATACCGGTATACCGGCACGGGAAGAAGTGATAATTAACCTGGACGTACATTCAAAATCTATGTGAAAGCTAATAATCAATATGTTTACTGTGAATGGACTTGTCAAAATTTAACTCGTTAAACACAACTAAGGAACGAGTCATCTCTTCCACCGTACTGCTCACCACAGACTGGAAGGAATATATATAGCAATTTATCCAACGAGTTCAGAGTACATCATTACTTCAGTACACAGAGATAAGCCGGACGAGTCAGCTCGTCCTCATTCAGAAAAAGTTAAAGTGGCTGCCAATTTTAAAGCATTGAGAGATATGAGAGTTTCCGTCATTCTTGTTCATCGTCTTTGGTTAAAAGACGTGTTAAAATCACACATGCATGATATTAAGAAGGCATAGATGTGGTTTTCTGCTTTAGAAAACAAAGCGAAATATGTACGAAAAGTACACAACTAATACGTCATAAAATATAATGATTCAGACAGAAAATGCTTCTGACAAGATAACAATGAACGATATAACAAACAAATCTGGTTTTCAATATGATATGACGTAGATGTGATACAGGCGACAATGCGAAACATGTAAGGAAAGGCACATAACTAATAGTGCATTACCCCTATGTGCATTACTGTAAACGAGATACAATTCATCTTGACAGAAAATGCTTCTGAATCGATAACAATTACAGTTTCGATAATGATTAAGTCTCGGATAAAACTTCATAACACACCACACTGTAAATTGATTTTTGCTAATTTATTAGTTTTTTCTAAGTCGTGTTGAGTTTATGTAGCAAAAATAAATTAGGAACAGGTTCTGATGAAATGAGGTCGAATATCGAACGCCAATGAAGACGACTAAGAACTGTTAAGACTAAGGTTGGCACTATTAAGACTAAGACCTAAACAGTGCCAACAACCCAGAAAATCGATGGAGAATTTGCTACAGAAAGACTTGAGTAGTACAGATACATAATCGAGCTGAGAATCTTTCGGAAGTAAAGATTTGGGCCTTGAGAGTATCAGCTTGTACAGAAACTTAATGCATAAACCCAACACGACTTAGGAATATATCATTAGTAAAAAATGCTGAATAATAAAAATATCATACTTGATATACTCAGCATCGGAGTAAAAGGGCGTCCATAAAGTCACAAAACAAAGAATTACTGATACTCTGCATCGGAGTAAAAAGGCGTCCATTAAGGCACATGAAAAAAGAATTACTGATATTTTGCATCGGAGTAAAAAGGCGTCCATTAAGGCACATGAATTACTGATATTTTGCATCGGAGTAAAAGGGCGTCCATTAAGGCACAAAACAGAGAATCGCTGAAGTACTTGAAAACTTTCATAATGAGCACAGAGCACTTGAATATCCTATTGAAAATTCTATGAATCACTTAAATATCCTTCCTCTTCCTCCTCTCAGTCCGGCCACCACACCGGTCGGAATCTTGCGACAAATGGCGAGAAATTGTGGTATCCACGAGGGCCATATTGGCATCTTGAAACCGCATCACAACCGCTTCTACAATGAAAACCGAAAACTGTTTGTTAATTTAATTCAGAAGTGCTTGCTAGTCTAGTTCACATGCATTCGGACTATGATGGGACTAAGATTCGGACTTTTTCATTAATACAGTACACGTACTTCAATAATTTTCTGTTACTTTACACATCTTTTTATTACGGATGCAAGTATGCAAGTAAGTATGTAACATACAGGTCTGGCAGAAAATATGGCATCACTCAATTTTTACCGATTGATTAACTTTTTCTAAATCGGGTTGAGCTTCTGCAGCACCAAAAGTTATATAAATATAGCACCAAAAGTTACTATATAGTAACTTTCTAAAAGATAATATCCAGGGCTATCTCTTGAGGGTACTTGATTTGAATAAGTCGGCATATTCAGGTCAGCGGAGGTCAATGAGTATAAAAACATAATTTCCGGGAGAAACATAATACCGCGGAATATAGGAGGGTTGGCAAATATAAGTTTAGCGATTGAAATTAAAACCCAGAATTTTGGGTTCAATTGGGTTTTCTGTATTTTTGTAATTCAAATGACATCTGTGTGCATGACATGACCTCATTCATTCTCTAAAACAATAAGGACGTCTTATTACGGGCTATTATGTCTACAAAAGTCTTATAATTTAGAATGAAAACTACAGAGAAAGGAAAATTTTACGATCAGTCGATCACCTCGCAGATGCTTGCCCATTTTCCTGAAGCAATTATGTACGACTTTATTTAACAGTATACAAGATGTCTGTTCGCACGAACACTCACCCTCGACTAGCTTTTTCAGAACAAGCGCGAAACTTCTTTTTCCACCAGATCCCTTCAAAATGAACTTCTTTTGAAGATAGTTGTGGAGGAGATAGTTAATGCTTCTCTTGGTCATGGAGCGGACATCCAGCCCTCCATGAACAAAAATTGATCGAACCTGAAAGGGGAAAACGGATACTTGATTATGATGTATGATCAGCAAAGATAAAATGAGATCACTTTACATTATTTTGCGATAAAATTCGTAAAATGACATCATGTTATGCCAGTCTACATCATTTTAACATCATAACAGCAAAAATCAAATGTCTTAGCCGATCATAGGTTGTCAATCAGCAATATGTCCATATATTCAGCCCAACAAGAGTTAATAGATCTGCCCGATTTATGTATGTGTAAGTGTTATATGCTGAGAAAGTCTAGTTTCTGCTGGGATAATTGAATGAACATTTCTACGATATTAGTTCTTAAGGCTAAGCGCCCCTATGGGATGTCAAAAAGGGAAATATCAAAGGATATGACACAGTTGAACAGTGGCGGTCAACAGGCAAGATTGATTGATAGTAAATCTAAAGTGATGACACAAATAAATACCAGAATTTACATGAGATTTAGTTAGTAGGGAAACTAGTATTTATTTAAAAACCTAAACGAGGTATGACATACCGATACACTGGATCGATGAGCATAAAATACAAATAAAGAAGTGTATAAGTATAATATCAATTCATGTAGTCACTGTACGTTTGATGTAAGTAAACAATTCCGCAAAAAATTTAGAGGTAACAGTATTTAAGATTAAAGAGTGTCAACGTAAAATTAATCCCACTGCAGAATACGACGGTATGTCACACATCTAAGGTTTTGAATAAATTCTTGTTTTCCCTACTAACTAGATCTGATGTAAATTTTGTGATTTTGTTTGTCATTCGCTTCAGATTTCCGATCAATCAATCAAAGAATATGTACGATTGTACGTACAATCATTAAATGTTTTATACTGTAATTCAACAGAAAATTGTATTTTCTTAGCCAAAAAAAGTGTCGTTATTCGTAAGCCAATATGCCCCAATAGATAGAACAAGAACGAAGTCTTACCACATCATTTCGATAGGATTTATCTTCTATCTTTTTGACGAAGTTTTCGTATTCATCCACAGTTTTCAACTTCTCAATTTTAACGAAACTGCCACATTGAACACCTCTGCCAAATTCTACCATTGCATCGAGTCTACGTGAATGTTCCGCGTAATAGCGGTCCACTTTCGTATCAAGGCGGCAGAGTAAATGAATAATCTCTGAAAATTAAGGACGGCGATGTCATCCGTGGGTTCACATATATGAAAAATCACGAAACTGATAAATTAACGAATTTAGGGTTGTGACTTTCGGTACAACGCCTTCCGACGACTTCAAGCCTCTCCGCATAAACGCGACTACTCTTAATCACAAGTCTCGGGTGGCATTAGCACAACAGCAACAGTTTCGTTGTAAAAAATATATTTCGTTACGGTTAGGTTGCATATAAAAGCAAAAATCAGCAACAATTATTTAGTCAGCTGATAAAAACAAGTCGAGTTTTTGGCTGCGAAACTAGAACCTGACTAAGATTTATTTGTGCATATTTCATTGATTTCATCATCAAATATCTTCAGAAAAATCAAGAAATTCATTGCGACAAAGTGATTGCGGACGCTGTATCCATCATATTCTAGTTGCACAAAAATCTTATCATGTTATCAGTGATTGTATAACTTACACTTGTGTCAGTTACAAATATCAGACAATAATCGTTTTTTGATAAACATCAATTAAGGTTTAACTAGTTATAACTACATGTATATCATTAATTATTTCATTTCGGTAGCTAGAAACATACAATCATATGTATACAGAAACTTAGGGCTTCTGAAAATTTCTAAACTTTGCAAGAAAGAGATGGATAAGTGTAACAACAATATCTCTGGTTTCGGTCCTCATACTCACTGTCTTTTTTGCGAACGCTTGTATCTTCAACACTTCCTACAATACACGCATGAACAATTGATGTGCTATTGGATAGCGACAGTTTCCTCGTCGGAGAACTCGTAACCGGGAACGGTTGAGTAGACTCATTCGCTAACACCAAGGAACTAGTCCCTAAGATCGCCTGAGTCGATTGAGCAACGAAGGAATTTTCCGATGATTGGTCTTTCATGAGGTCTGAGGAATTTGACGTTGAGGCATGCCCGATCAACGGTACAATGGAAAGGCTCTGTGATTCAGAACTATTCACGAACATCGGAGGACCAGTTTTTACGCCTTCATGAGTCGATGGCACAACGGATGTTTTGTCTGATGATATCCGACTTGTAGCACTGGCTATTTTCGGCAAGTTGATAACTGTGTCATCTTCAATAATAATAGTGCTGTCTGACGATGTACTGACAGAAGAATTTTCTTGTGTCAAACCTGGTAACTAATTCCGCCTTACTTTGTATTTTTTCAATGCGCCACTTCTTTTCCGTCATCAGCGCGGCAAGGTAATCGCAAAAGTCATCTAGACCCTCATCATTATCAGACACATGGATGACCAACGCATCCTCTGGCTTCATGTTAAAGTCAATTTTCAGAATTACATTTTCCCCTTCGCAATAACTGTTGTACTGCTCAACACTCCATTTCAGACTGACAGCCTCTAACGTTTGATCGCTAACGGAAAAAAACGATAGCGTAATTGCACTTGGAATATTCAAGAGCCTGAAATCAGAACGGCATGTAATGAATTCTCCAAAAAAGGAGTTACCAAAACATGAAAGTGGCTATTCGTCTGAACAATATTTTCATTTTCACGGACTCAGGTGAAGGTCAAAAATAAAAAGCGCTAACTAACCAAGGCATGCGACAACATAAGAACACTGAGAACTAAGATACGTAAGGGAAAATTAAATACAAGTCTGATTCGTCACTATGGAATGCTATGTATTTCCCGGTTGGAGATTCATGAAATCTACAATTTCGCATAACAGAAAAATATCCAATACCCAACACAATGGATTCATAAGGAAAATCATACAACGATTTCACAAATTTCATCTTGAAACCAGAGAAAGTTTTGTTTACTTCGTCAATGTCATCGATTATACCCAAAAGTACAGATAAAATTAAAAGTACAGATAGATGAAAAAATCGTCATTTTCTGCACAATTCGCTAACTTCAAGTGATCAAACACCGTCACTAAATCTTATCATATCACACTCAAAATCGATGTGCATACTCCTGATAGAGTGACCTGCCAGGAATGTGGTCCGTTATGGTCATTTATTAGGATAACTGATGATTTCAACAACCCATTTTTGTTAAAAGTACAGATAGATGAAAAAATCGTCATTTTCTGCACAATTCGCTAACTTCAAGTGATCAAACACCGTCACTAAATCTCATCATATCACACTCAAAATCGATGTGCATACTCCTGATAGAGTGACCTGCCAGGAATGTGGTCCGTTATGGTCATTTATTAGGATAACTGATGATTTCAACAACCCATTTTTGTTAAAAGTACAGATAGATGAAAAAATCGTCATTTTCTGCACAATTCGCTAACTACAAGTGATCAAACACCGTCACTAAATCTTATCATATCACACTCAAAATCGATGTGCATACTCCTGATAGAGTGACCTGCCAGGAATGTGGTCCGTTATAGTCATTTATTAGGATAACTGATGATTTCAACAACCCATTTTTGTTAAAAGTACAGATAGATGAAAAAATCGTCATTTTCTGCACAATTCGCTAACTTCAAGTGATCAAACACCGTCACTAAATCTTATCATATCACACTCAAAATCGATGTGCATACTCCTGATAGAGTGACCTGCCAGGAATGTGGTCCGTTATGGTCATTTATTAGGATAACTGATGATTTCAACAACCCATTTTTGTTAAAAGTACAGATAGATGAAAAAATCGTCATTTTCTGCACAATTCGCTAACTTCAAGTGATCAAACACCGTCACTAAATCTTATCATATCACACTCAAAATCGATGTGCATACTCCTGATAGAATGACCTGCCAGGATGTGGTCCGTTATGGTCATTTATTAGGATAACTGATGATTTCAACAACCCATTTTTGTTAAAAGTACAGATAGATGAAAAAATCGTCATTTTCTGCACAATTCGCTAACTTCAAGTGATCAAACACCGTCACTAAATCTCATCATATCACACTCAAAATCGATGTGCATACTCCTGATAGAGTGACCTGCCAGGAATGTGGTCCGTTATGGTCATTTATTAGGATAACTGATGATTTCAACAACCCATTTTTGTTAAAAGTACAGATAGATGAAAAAATCGTCATTTTCTGCACAATTCGCTAACTTCAAGTGATCAAACACCGTCACTAAATCTTATCATATCACACTCAAAATCGATGTGCATACTCCTGATAGAGTGACCTGCCAGGAATGTGGTCCGTTATAGTCATTTATTAGGATAACTGATGATTTCAACAACCCATTTTTGTTAAAAGTACAGATAGATGAAAAAATCGTCATTTTCTGCACAATTCGCTAACTTCAAGTGATCAAACACCGTCACTAAATCTTATCATATCACACTCAAAATCGATGTGCATACTCCTGATAGAGTGACCTGCCAGGAATGTGGTCCGTTATGATCATTTATTAGGATAACTGATGATTTCAACAACCCATTTTTGTTAAAAGTACAGATAGATGAAAAAATCGTCATTTTCTGCACAATTCGCTAACTTCAAGTGATCAAACACCGTCACTAAATCTCATCATATCACACTCAAAATCGATGTGCATACTCCTGATAGAATGACCTGCCAGGAATGTGGTCCGTTATGGTCATTTATTAGGATAACTGATGATTTCAACAACCCATTTTTGTTAAAAGTACAGATAGATGAAAAAATCGTCATTTTCTGCACAATTCGCTAACTTCAAGTGATCAAACACCGTCACTAAATCTCATCATATCACACTCAAAATCGATGTGCATACTCCTGATAGAATGACCTAACAGGAATGTGGTCCGTTATGGTCATTTATTAGGATAACTGATGATTTCAACAACCCATTTTTGTTAAAAGTACAGATAGATGAAAAAATCGTCATTTTCTGCACAATTCGCTAACTTCAAGTGATCAAACATCGTCACTAAATCTTATCATATCACACTCAAAATCAATGTGCATACTCCTGATAGAGTGACCGATAGAGGTCGACCGAGTGAATATGATCCCTTTTTTGAGTTAAGCAACATTTAGAAGTTTATACAAGGAACTACACAAAAATATGATTCCGTATACAATAAAAATGGTCGTCAAGTCAAAGAAAAGTTCACATTTGAAAAAGAAATCGAATTTCAAGCGTTTATGCTGCTCTTGCAAGAAGAATTTGCATTTGTTGTCGTAAATTTGTTCAATCTTTTAGCATGCATGTAGGACTACATTTTGTTCGTACGGAACTTCTTTTATAATAGGCATAGTAGATCTTGGCTATATCTGATTTTGATATAGCCTACAGTAATATAGCGATTCATCATATTTCTTATGTGATAATAACAATCGGCATGTATGAGAACACACACAAAATGATAAACAATGGCACCTACAAGTAATTTGTTCTTCAATGTATTTTCTTTTTTAAATATTGCTTTCATTTTATACACGGTACCGTATTCAACGGGTAGGCTATGACTACGCATTTATAAAGATTGAGGATAAGACTACGTACTTAAATGTTCAAACAAAAAATTTTCTCATAGGCCTAGTTTCTTGTGGCTAGATATGGATCTACGGATAGGAGCAAGGGAGGGGGGGGGTAAATGGGTCGAGATTTAGTATGTATTCAGCATATTTTTTTCAGTGACCAATCAAATTTATTCTTTCACCATAATCATGCCTAGTTATCACTGATCTAGGTGATAACATGCAGGCTTCACTGCAATCAAATGTCGAAAAATCGAATCTTAGAAAAAAAATTCATAGCGAAAAATTCCATGTCTTGTGCCTTATAGATCATGTCTTGGTAATAGCAATTTGAGGTTTTATTGTCAAGACATTGTCTTGGTAATAGCAAGTTGGGGGTTTACTGTCAAGACATTGTCTTGCTAATAGCCACTGCCTTATCGTAAATCAAAATGTACAATAGCGCATTAACGATAATACTGATAGCCCAACGATAATACCCGGATGACAAAGACCAACTGATAGTTAACCTTTAGAGATATTATACACATTGTATATGTAGATAATTAATAATACGTCGGTAGATAAGTCAATCACACTAGAATCCATACTATGGCCGCCACCACGCAAGTTAAAATGGTCCAAAACATTTAAAAAATTACAAAATTAAACAACAATAAATTACTTCGATGTTTGGAAGACTGGGTATTAACCATAGATAACCATGGACTATACATAAATCATTGAACATGAATTCAGTAATATTTCGTTTTGTGATTGCAAACAGTGTGATGTTTTAGCATATTTCAGTTATCTGAATTAAAAATGACAGTCTTGTGAATCTCTTAACAGTGGAATAAAAACCGATAGTAATGTCCTATCATGATTGTGAATGTTGCTATCCTTTTGTATTCTATATTTCTTTACATCTGTAATAATGTCATTGATTGAAAGATGATAATTAAGCTATTGTTACGCATTCCATGCCAACATATTTAGCCCTCGCTTTAGAAGTACACAGTTTAGTCCATGGTTTATTCATAGCGTTTATTCAAGTATTCGTAATGTATTTATACATTTTTACATGATATATCCATGATATTTTACAGAATATCCCATTTATAGTGTCAGGCATTAATATATCTCTGATTAATCATCATGGCCACATCAAACTTAACCAAGTATCCTAATGATTAAAAAAAAAATAGGAATATTCCATGATCAAAAATTATATTATATTTGTTTGAAATAATATTTTTTCAAACTTTTCAGCGTCTTTAGCAACAGTGTCAACAAACGAAAAAGATCTATTGAATTACTCCATGTTTCTCTTAATTTCATGAATATCTATTCCTGTTTTCTCATGAAATTAATTGAGGCGCTGATCAACACTTTCCATCATGATTTTTTGATTAACTTTATATATTTTCAATCATTTATAAGTAAGTCATGTTCAGCTATTTTGATGTGCATGTATTTGCATTTGCATTCGATTGCAGAAAATTCTTTTTCAAAGAATTTCACATCTAAATGTTGAATTACGGTACACTTCTGATTTATCCAAAACCGATTATCACAGATAGTTTACTGTAATTCACATGTTCATTTGGTGAAAAAGTATGATACCTTTATTACCATTATGCTATTCTTTATTAGGTATAGCCTTCAAATTTCTCTTTCAACCGAAAGGCCTACTGTTCTAAAATGCGTAATTTCAAGTGGCTGCAAGACATAGCCATAATTTTAAGTTAATTTTGACGCTTTATTGCCATAATAATTATGCGAAGCACTTATTAAGGACAATCTAAGATATTTATGTCACTTTACGACCTTTACAGACTTGCTAAGCACTTTTAACAGGAAGCAGATTTTAAATTGACCATGATTTATAAAGCAGTTAAGCTCTTGAAGTTATCATGTCTGTAGTATACATATATGGTTTTAACTAAATCAAATTATTGTTTTGGGATCATTGACAATAAGATTACGTGCTCAGAATAGCGCATTGACACCAGTGATATAGCATCGCCCGACACTGATGCTCTAGCAGTGACTGATATTTATTCAAATTCGGGCGCAAAAAGGTTAATGAAATTTTCATCGTTGGCCGGTCTTTTCTTTGACATATATAGTTTCGGGATATATATAATACTACTTATTTTCAATTAATAAGTAGTATTTAAAGAAAGTGAAATATAAATATTTAAATGGAATGAATTTACTGGAAAGATAAAAAGCCAAAGCCGGAACGATATTGGCCCATGAACGGCCTTACCAACGGGGCAGGCTGACTTTCCGCGACCGCCTGATAGTGATGAAAATTTTCCGGAAAATTTTGAATCAAAATTTTCCATGGAAAATTTTGAAAGTTCTGATTTTTTGTGATAAGCCCAATAGAAGGCGTACACACCAATAGAATGGGTCTATAAAACTGGTGATTTT
Organism: Prostheceraeus crozeri; assembly: GCA_907163375.1. Lineage (NCBI taxonomy): Eukaryota > Metazoa > Platyhelminthes > Polycladida > Euryleptidae > Prostheceraeus > Prostheceraeus crozeri. The sequence goes on along the minus strand of CAJQUW010011894.1, from coordinate 84,140 downwards.
GATCATTATTTTGAATAAAACGATTTTGAAAAATGAGGAAATTTGAATTTTTGTGATATAATTTTTACGTTTTCTATCACAGCCGAGGCATAGACACATCAATAGAATTGTTCTAAAACTCTTGATTTCATCACATCGTTTCGATTAAAACAATCGTAGTAATGTGAATCCCGTCCGCGGATTTTTGAGCATTCCTTTGTCACCGTGGCTTGTGGCAATTTGCTGCCATTTTTAATATTATAACACAGACATCTTTTGGGAGAACGTGAATTTTTTCCTTTACAATAGGGGTATAATTTCATGCATTATGGGCTGTGGGCGTGGCTGCGGAGGAAAATCCGCATTTGTGCGGATTCTACGCAGAGTTGGGGCTGTCTGAGGGGTGGCACAAGCTGGCACACTCCCAATAAGTGTATTCGGTGTGTTGATTCGAGTGGCACACGTGATTTTCACAAGTGGTACGGATGGGCTGTGGGCGTGGCTGCGGAGGAAAATCCGCATTTGTGCGGATTCTACGCAGAGTTGGGGCTGTCTGAGGGGTGGCACAAGCTGGCACACTCCCAATAAGTGTATTCGGTGTGTTGATTCGAGTGGCACACGCGATTTTCACAAGTGGTACGGATGGGCTGTGGGCGTGGCTGCGGAAGAAAATCCGCATTTGTGCGGATTCTACGCAGAGTTGGGGCTGTCTGAGGGGTGGCACAAGCTGGCACACTCCCAATAAGTGTATTGGGTGGGTTGATTCGATCGTGGCACACGCGATTTTCACAAGTGGTAATTGTGAAAGATCTGGAGCAAAAATAATGCACTTTATTTGGGAGTTTGTTTATGGCTTGAAAGTTAAGCTCGATATTATGCAGCCTTGATTGCAATGATACAAATTCTCCACGTGTTGATGAACATGTGAAGCACAAGCACACAGTCCAACACAGCATTATACATGAACGACCATATATTGGAAGATATATAAAGACTGTTATAAACTCGTGGGATATTTGGAAACTACAGATATCTGTGATGAGTAGAAGAATATCTATATGATAGCTTCTGACTTCTGGCGTATTGTCCGACATCTTCGTGGAGGACAAACTACACATTCCATTTCTAGCTGGTTCAGATGGTTCAGATAGTTCCCAATCGATTTCAGATCTACTTAAATGAATTTCAGACTTTTCCAGATGAATTGGAGAATCTCCAGTTGAATCTAAGATCCTTTCAAAGTTGAGTTTCTGACAGATATCTGAAATTCAATTAGAGAAATCTGAAATCCATTTAATGTCTGATATTCAGCTGGAAAGATCTGAAATAGACATGGAGGGTGCAGTTGGTTCCAAAAGTTGACATGCAGGGATGATAGAGAAGTTTTCGGTCTTTGAATATTACATAGTCTTTTCAAACGATTGCAACAAGTCTCCAAAACAATGGCAAAAACTTCAATCACCGAAAAAAAAATTTCAAAATTTTCTGGAAAATTTTCCATTTGCATCACTACCGCCTGACTCACTAGTTGTGGTGTTTGATGAACAGTAAGACAACGGCCTGGATGATTCCTCAGCCAGTTCTCGATAGCTTTGTCATAGTTGGAGTTGAACGATTTAAAAAAAGAAACATCAAGGGGTTCCAACTTGTGAGTAGTATGCCGTGGTAAGCACAGAAGGACAATGCCATTTTGTTGGCAAAAGTCTATAGCGGCAGCCGTTTTGTGCGTACGATGCCCATCCAAAATTAGAAGAACTTTCGAATCTGCCGAAGGTTTCACGTGGTGCATGAAGTGCTCCAAGTACCGAACGAAAGACTGCGATTCATCCATCCAGCCACTCTCCTGAAATAAAACAAGACTTCCTGGAGGTGCTGAATCTTGCATAGGTGGAACGCATCTTTTCCTCGGAATTATGAAAATCGGTGGAATGAATGTTCCTGAAGCACTCTCATAGTGCAGCAAACCGTAACATTGGACCCACGTCCGGCGCTTTTCACAACACAACTTGTCGCTGTCCCCGTTCGGCCAATACTTTTGAGCACTTGCCTTGAACTGTGGAGACGCCGGTCTCATCCACATTATAAATTCTTTCTGGCTGCCACTTGCTGACATCAAACGATTCTTGTAGCAGTTTAAAAACTCAGTGACCTTTTCGTTAGAAAATCCCATAGACTGTGCTAATGATGTTAATTGGTTCCGGAGTTCGAAGTGAATTCGGATGTCTCTTTCGAAACCCCTTCATCCAGTCCTTACCAGCAATTCTTTTGCTCATATTAAATCGATGTTGGGCTTCAGGGATATTGTTTCTTACTGCCAACTCAAAAGCTAGTTTTCTTCTCCATCAGTAAAATGTATTGAATAAGCTCCTCTTCGATCTCCTTCGGAGGCCTTTGACATCGACCTCCCAAAAATTTTGTAACACCAGTAGCATGCTTATTTTTGCCTTCCCTTCTTCGGAGCGAGCATATCGGAACATTGAACTCTCGGCTGGCTTTCAAATAGCCCATCTTGCCTTCGACACAAGCGTTGATCGCATTTTGCATATCATCCTCATTGAAAGTTTGCCTGGTCGGTTTGTCTGGTTTTTCCCACGTTTTCCTATCATCTGAAAAGAAAAAAATGATGCCATTAGTTATATTTATAGAAGTATCAATTTCCTACTTTGGGAGTAGAATGTTATATAATTTTTGAAATATTGTGGAGGGAAACTGTATTTACAGTTTACATTATACACAAAATGCGTGTATGATGACATGATGGGCTATGTCATCAAACCCGCTTATACATAGCTTTAAATAACACTGTTTTTCAGGGTTTAGACCTTTACATTACATAACAAACTGATATACTAGTGAAAGTACTTTAAATATACTATCGAATAGTCAACAATCTTGCTCACCTTCAATGCTGACTCTCTTGCTCTGAATGATAAACTCACCGCTCAACTTAACATCTGAGAGTAGTACAAACTTTTTCATATGATTTGTCCGTGAAGTAGTCGGTTGATCAAATTGTTCTCGTCACTCGTTGCTTCTCAGAACTTGGCAATGGGAACGAATCTATTCATAAAGCGCCTACAGCTTTCGTTCAGGTCAAAATTGAAATATGTCATCATAGCCGACTATGTCAACATACACAACTTTCCCCTACGCAGTAGAGCAATCTGTAAAACAATTCATTTCCTTAGCTCGATGATTATTCCCTGCACACCAAATAAGCATGACACTCTATCTTTGAATAAGATCAAGGAACTTCTAAAATGTGTTGTTCGATGCTATTTATCGACACATTGAAAATGTGTTCTAAAGCAGCTGAACTCGAACATCATTGCACATACAGAGTGGACGCGGCAAAGCTCAAAATCGGCCGACAAGCAGAAGAGCCGATCAATAGAGCAGGCCTTCAGTTTCCTGTCGGAAGTGTTCACCGTTTCCTGAAGAAAGGAAATTATGGCAATCGAATCGGAGCTGGTGAACCAGTTTGTCGATAAACCTCATGCTGTTGAGTCACTCATTCTGGTGGAGAAGCAGAAGCTTTCAATCGTTTTAGACTACTTTTTTGGCGTGGCGTCGATCTAATGGGTCAAAACGTGGAGGATTTCTTCTATCTTTGCAACCCAAAGAAGGCCTTTTTTGCTAACATGCAATAGCACTAATAGCGGATAGCGCAATAGCGGTATGTCAGCTGCTTCAATTCATTTTAGACAGATGTTCTTCCAAGAGGAAGTTTTTTTTGAAGAATCCGTCTCTTTATCTCGCACAAGCGCGTGGAAGACACCGATATTCGTTGAACTTAAGCGGATAACATATTGACGCCGACATCGTCAATCCGAATTGTTGGAAAGTCCTTTCTGAAAGCGGTTTTCTGAAGAGACTCGCTCCTGTGCATCGAAACAAATGACACGACGCTACCACAGATGTGGAAACAATCTCGCAGCTATTGTGATGATCGCTCGAATCGATTGCAACGGAATTTGGAGAAAAATGCAAATGTGAAGACTGCTTCACATGATGGAGCTGCACTATACAAAGTATGTATGCAAAGCATGCATGCATTTTTGGGGAAAGAATAGCTCTACTTTCTGCCGTTGATTTGAAAATGAAATTTCAATATTGACTTTTACGTAATTTGCATACTTTGATGATAAGAAAATTATCAAAGCACATTTGCATTCATTCATGCAGTATAAAATTAACATTTTTTACATGATATCATATTAAAAGTAATTATTTTTTAGAACACATCTTAGTAAATTTTAAAGATTGAATTTATAATTGGTTTTCTTACATTACTGTTGCTTGTACAAGTCTTTATGTTTGTAGTTTCTACTCTCACACATCCATTATGTTGAATTTTATTATCAATTGTTTATTAACATACGATTTCTGCTGTGTCAGGGAAAATCGAGCACGATAGAATTTTACTTTTTTATTTAGGTAAATAAAGTTTAAGGAAAATTATCGCAATTTAAGAAGAGGGCACGCATGCAACAGGAGAAACACCTGGTCTAGGGCAGGTGTTGCATCTGTAACAGGAGAAACATCCTTGCCGTCGTCGCTGCTTATAGATGATGTTTTCCAATGGTTTTATCGTTTCCTATAGGCCAACCTGATTATTTCATCAAGACGAGAAATTAAAATGACCCATAGTATAAGGAATCCTCCCAACTGCGCATAGCGTCCCCCCTCTGGAGCGTGAGATGGGTTGTTGTGGTTCTGGGTCGACAGTCCGTGTGTGTTGTGTTCGACCGTCGTAGTTGGTCTTGGGCGGCGGTCAATGTTTTTGGTGTGTAAGAGTGTTTGTAGGTGTGTTTTGTGTTTAGAATTGGCTTCCTGATGAAATTCTGCGTCGACATGTTTCAGTTTCATGGGTGTAGGTGTGCTTTAGGTGGTTTTTTGAGGGGTTTTGAGTGGCTTCCAAAGTCGTAGGCCAAACAACGAAGAATTTCGACCCCCCCCCCTCGACAGCGTTTCTTCCAACTTTGGTTCTAGAGATCGTAGAAAGTCGTGCAATAGCTCGTTTGAAAGCTAAGAGTGCCACAAATTCATTGGAAAGCACAGTTTGACCCTATCTTCCTTTGCTGAGGCTTGGGAGTGACATTGAGACTTTTGGCCATGTTAGAGAGCTGTCGGAGGGTTTTGAGTGAGAAAATTGCTGTAGCGGCTAAACGAAGCCACGTACGTTAAAATGGACGACGGATTTGAGCTTTTTGGCCAATTTTGGGACTAGGGAACTTGTTTCCAAAGTCGTAGGACAAACAACGAAGAACTTCGACCCCCCCCTCGACAGCGTTCTTCCAACTTTGCTTCTAGAGATCGTAGAAAGTCGTGCAATGGCTCGCTTGAAAACTAAGAGTGCCACAAATTCATTGGAAAGCACAGTTTGGCCCTACCTTCCTTTGCTGAGGCTTGAGAGTGACATTGAGACTTTTGATCATGTTAGAGAGCCGTCAGAGGTTGAGTTTTGTGTTTTGGGCTCCAGCGGGCGAACGAAGCATCGAACGAGAAAACTTAGACTAGATTTGGAATCAGCTTGATGTCATTGGCTAGTGAGGAGCACATCCAATGAGAATCCAGCATTTCTCTATAAATAATGAGTTTTCAGAGTGACAATCAGCTATCTTTGAGTCGCACAAGTGTCGGACGCACGTTCTCCTTCTACATTCCTATTATATTATCTATCTGAAATGGTAAGTCGGAGCCTTCCTTCCTCTCCTTCCTTGAGTGTTAACTTAATAGCATCTCCTTTATTTTCAGGCATCTACTGTACATCTACTACATTTACAAGACAAGATAGTGTTCAGATGTTACAAGGTTCTCTACAATCAGATCGTCTTATGTTGAGGCCAGTAGAAGAGACAACAAAGATACATAATCCTACCCCACTACAGCTTAAATTTAGACAAGCCAGTACATTATTACGATCATGGTATAGTATTGCAAATGGGAATGATTCCTTCCACTGAAGTGAAGATATTGAACAATCAATATAGGGACTACGTAGTCATTCCTGTGAATCCATACATTCGTCGCCAACTCGATATTTTTGAAGAGTTTGCAACATTAAATATGGACATCCCTACTCCCCTTAGCAAGGAATGGAAGGCGAGAGACGACAATGATACTCCATATAGAAAGATATGGGATGGTAAAAAGCTTTCTTTACCACTATCGCATTGGTGCTCATACTATAAAATGGATGGAGATCAAGTGACATCCATCAGATGTGAAGACCTCGCAGAAGGCACTTGGAATATTGGGTTTGCTATCAGTGGAATATATTATGGCTATCACCAGAACAACAAATTAGCCTCTATATCGATGCATGCTCAATCCATCCTATATATACCAAAGCAACCAGACGTTCATGACATTATTGATCAAATCATCAACGAGAGCGGTACAAAGCGCAAGTCGGAGAAGAATGCTGCCGGTAAACGCAAGCCAAAGAAGGAGAATCAGTAGTCCTTACCTATCTCTACCTTATGACAATTCGCTCATGTGCTTTGAGTGTCGTAGACGTGGACTTATCAGATACATTTTACTTCTTCGCTGCCATCATGTTATTTGTGTATTTTGTCGTGAACAGCATCGATGTACTTCATCATTTTGTAATATGTTAGGCTGGAGTTACATAGAACGTCACGTTTCACGTTTGACGTGTCACGCTTCACGTTTCACGACTCATCGCTTCACGCTTTGCGACTCACGATTCACATAGGCATCACGTCATTTCCTTTTCACGCCGGTTGTCATTTTATCACTATTGTGTATGCGAAATGGACGTCTCTCCTGATGAAGCTATTGTCATCTATTTGATTCTTCGCAAACGAAGAAACAGACGACGGAAGCGAGCTGTATGGGTGCGCGAGCATTTTCTGCTGAGACCGAAACTTGGAGAGTTTTTTCGGACCTACAGAAGTCTGAAAGACAACCCTGATCCAGACCTATTTTTCAACTACATGCGAATGTCGTACGAAAGTTTTGCTGAGCTCCTATCCTTGGTTCGCCCTCATCTGACACCCAAAGGATCAAATTGGAGAACACCCATCTCAGCTGAGGAGAAATTGGTTTTGACTCTTCGGTGAGTAAGCTTTGATATTTCTAATATAGGCTTTGCGCTAGCGCAATGTGTGATTAAATGCCTTTAACGAAATTTTCCATGTAGTTGGCAAAATCACTTATCAGCAATTTTGTGCAAGACATTCGAACTTTTTTGACACTTGTGACTGTAGGCCTAATGCATGTGATATTTGATGGACCACAAACTACAAACTTTGGTTGATGAAATTTTTGAGATAATTGGCATAAAATTCTATATGTAAGCAGAATCCCTCTTTGAGGATTTAATTGAGATCTTCATAATATTATGATTTTAATTTCCTAATTTTTCACAGCAATGCCAATGCAACTCCACTTGGAATTCAAAGAACAAATTAATCCAAAAATATTTATTGCAGCTGAACTCGACAAAACTCAACTGGACCAAATCACTAAAAACTTGATTGATCGCGCAAAAGTTTTAACACGTTTTTTTGAAGTCAATGTATGTGTCATCAGGCAAGCTTTGTACTTGAGGGAGGAGTGATTTGAGGAACATTAGACATGGCGATTCTTGATTCTTGTCTTCCAAGCTTTTCGTCAGAGCCTTTACCAAGCGATCCTCCTCACTCACTTCTCTATGTCGTTTCTTACCTCTCTTGTTCAGAGGACTTTCTGTGACACCAGGGACCGAGGGACTCCGTGATTGCAAAAAACTGGGATCCATTTGAGAGGCAGCAAGCTCAAGAGTGTCAAAATTTGACAGATCCTGAAGCACGAAGGAACTGGTTAAAGGTAATTGCTCGGATTCAACATCAGACGGATCACTCGCTATACTGCATGACGTATGTCGCTTGCTCTTTGAGCTCTTAAGAAAATTCATGGCTTTCTCGAACTTCCATGCTGCCGCTGACGCCGCACTTCCAGAGCGCTTTTCTTTGCGTTTTAGGGCATTGCAATAGCCTCTTTGTAGCTGGTTCCAGACAACCTTCGCCTCTGTGCCTGAAAGTAGAAAGCTATAGTTAAGTCCGTATCAGAAACAATGTTTACTTTATGTCACATACAACTGCCTGAATTGCATGTCTAATTGTCAATCATAGCATCTGGCATTCTGCGCAAAAGTTCTACCAACTGAGTTACCATCTCGTCTGGATGGCGCTCGCTTTAAAGCTTTCCTTGTTAGCAACTTTGTTTTTAGATGGCTATACAAGGACTTGAACTACAATTTATATGGCCAAATGGCACTTGACTTTCACTTTCCGAATATCCAAATACAGTAGAATTGTGTGAAGAACCAAGCGCTCTAATCAACTGAGATACTATCATAGTTATAGGCCCTACATGTACTTAATCATATCATTTCACATTTTCAGACATCTTGCAACTGGATCATCGTTTTCCTCCATGAGCGTTCCCTTTCACACTTCTCCTGCATCCATTGGACAACATGTCACAGAAACTTGTCAGGTGCTATGGGAAATTCTGAAGCCGTCACAGATGCCGCTGCCTACCGCAGAAGAATGGAAGACAATTGCACAGCGCTTCGACCAACTGTGGGATTACCCCTTCACCATCGGGGCACTTGATGGAAAACACATTTCTATCCTCAATCCTTCCAAAAGTGGCTCACTCTTTTATAATTACAAAGGATTTCCGAGCATTGTGCTGTTGGCTTTGAGCGATGCAGACTCGTGCTTTATTCTAACAGACTGCGGTCAATACGGAAGGGTCAGTGATGCGGGAGTTTTTAACGCTTCCAAGCTTTCGTCTCATTTAGAATATAATAGGTTGAACATTCCCACTGAAGCTTTCAAATTGGGTGAAAACTCGGATGGCATCCCATTTGTTATTGTGGGGGATGAGGGGTTCCCCTTGAAGAAGTATCTTATGAGGCCGTTCTCTTCAAAGACTCTTAATGACCAGAAAAGAATTTATAATTATAGGCATTCACGCTGCAGACGTACAGTTGAATGCGCTTTTGGCATACTCAGTAAGAAATTTGAAATATTCCAACGGCCAATGCGTGTGGGTCCAGATAAATCCATAATCCTCACCAACGCTGCTCTCGTTTTGCACAACTTTGTTAGACGAAGAGATGGACTCCTGATCGACAAAACATCTGCCATACAGTATGAAGACAACAAAGCACCATCCGGGATGAAACCCTTGAAGACAATTACTGGTCGAACTTCCAATGATGGAGCTGAAATCCGCCAGAAGATATGCAACTTTTTTAACAGCCCAGATGGCAGTGTCTCTTGGCAGAACGGATATGTTTTCCGAAATGTTGATCACTGAAGCATTTAGCATTTTTCAACTTTCATGTTTTGAATAGCAGAATAACATCTCGAATTGATTCTGATGGCAAATATACATTTGTTGATCGAAATCAGCTAGCTCTACACAATCATGATTAGAAGAAGTGTACATGTAGACAATTTTTGTACATTCGTTAAATGGATGTGGGAATGCATGACCATACATGAGGTATCAAATGAAAATGATGAATGTGTCGGCTTAATAAAATCAAATTTTTTCTCCTATATATTCTGAATCAACATTCAAAAACACTCAGCTACATGAGCATATACATGTACATGCATTTTGTACGCGGTATGAGTTCGACATAGTGTACATTTCCTCCATGTATGATGCTTTGCGACAAATTTAGTCTAATATATCGAAATCAGAGCAAACCATCACTTACCGTCAGGAGCGGGGAGGCGCTGATCAATTGCCTCCCACAATTGCTTCCGCTGGTCCTTGTTCTTATAATCGGGATGTGTAGGATCCCACAGCAGCTCATTTTCCTGCACTTGGGCACACAACTCTTCCTTGTAAGCGTCCATTTTTTCACTATCATCAAATACAGATGAAAGCCTGTACTGCTTCAAATTGTCCCCATTATAAAACATCATCTAATCACATTTCAGTATGTGATGCTGACATACAATCTTTTCTTTTTCACGTCACTTTTAATGGTCGGAATCATTCTTCCTTTCACGCGTGAAACAGGAATGGCAGAGTGAAGACACGTGAAAAGTGACACATGAAACTCTATGTAAACGATTTCTATTCTGGCAATGCATCCATTTTTCCCTTCATGCGTGACCAGTGAAAAATGAAAAGTGAAACGTGAAACGTGACGTTCTATGTAACTCCAGCCTTACAGGACTCTTCATCAGATGAGTAAAAATTTGTAGTTTACTTTTTAGTCATCTATCATCATTTTTATGGATTGTGAGGGTAAACCTGTACAGAAGCTCAGTGCTATTGCTATGGACAATTGGTCGTATCAAATTGTTAGTGTCTACCATCAACATACCAAGTGTGATCCCAACGCTGATAGCTGGGCGAGAAAACACATCCATGGACTTAATCAGCAATACTTGCAAGACTATGGCTTTTCTAATGAATGTGTTCTTCTTATTGACTTTAAAAGATGGTTAGCAGCTTTTAATGTTGTATGTATCTTTTGCAATGATCCTACTAAGGAGAAGAAACTACATGTATTTCCAAATCTAATCATCAATGATATTCTACTTCCACCTTAGGACAGTAGAGTTAATCAACACTATCATGAAGTCACTAAAGGTTTTAAGGAATTGAGTGTTCCTATTTTAAATGTTGGTTGTAGTCGCTACATTCATAATCAATGCTTTTTTCCTCCATATCTCAACACTGCTAAAGTAATGTTTGGTCATCATTTCTCTTTATATGATAGCTACCAAATGTATCTATTTTATCTGTTTCAAACCCAAAATTTGTAATGCATGCTTGTTAAAGTCGTTCAATAAATGTTTTATGAAGAGATTTGTTATTTTCATGCAGCGGATGGGATAGATGAAGGATGATAATGTCTTTCTCAAATGATTGTGGAACATTAAGTTTTCATAGACAAAGCTTAAAGGGAACTATTCAAGAATATGTGATAACTTTTCATAAAGATGAGATCAACATCAAATCAGTTATTGGTGATACTAGCACTCTATTTTTGAAGTTAATGGATACGTTTTCTAATAGAATTGTAATGGCGAGATTAGTTGCAAAAATTCATTTCAGCCATTTTGGGAAAGAAGAGGTAGAAGATCGTTTCTTCGACTTTGCTTCTTATTCGATGGAAGTTGTAGATAATCCCGAAGAATTTTTTGAAAGACATATGGGAAAAATTGCTCAACGTCTTGATGCATTTAACCATCATGGTAGCAGTCTAGTAATTGAAGCGATTTCACATATTCACATTCAACTTTGTATAAAAGAAACTTAAAGATGCAATGGTACTTGATCGTAGCACAATTGGTTTTCGAGTTGTGTCTGCTTACTCTCGAAGTATATTCCTTCTGCACATGTGTCTATTATTTAGAAAAGGCTGGCAAGTTCATGTCTTCAAAAAGACTTGCTTTAGAAGTTGTTAGCAAGAGTGAAAATATGTGCGATGCATGTAAGCGAAAGGATGGAAGTGAAAAACGCATCTTTAGGAGATGTAAGCATACTTTCTGCCAGCGCTGTTTCATACGATACTGTATTCAACTTTGTCAATGTAGTCACTGTGATATAGCTCATTTTGAGTGTCACTTCTGTCATTAAAGTTAGCACCTATGCAAATGTGGAAAAATCAAGTTGCAACAATGGTTAAGAGAAAAATGGCGAAACGCAAAAGTCGAAAGTTTTCAAAATTTTCTGAGGCCATTCGAGCTCTTTAACGAATGAAAGGAAATCAGCGATATAATGCTATACGCCATGCTAATGATAAATTTATTCGAGAAATTGTTTCACATGTGAGAAGTTTGAGGACAAAGAAATTATCACCACAACAACGAAAGTTACTTAAGCGACATACTACAAAATTGCGATTCATCTCCAATCCTAAAGTTACCCTTCAAAGAAAGAGGAAAACTCTAACACAAAAGGGTGGTTTCCTTTCAGTGTTACTTCCGCTGTTAGCTCCTGTAGTAGGTGACCTATTGGTAGGACCTTTAATCCTAGGCGTTAATTATGCAAATATTAAATCCCAAAGTATTAAAATGGATTTCAGACTTCAATGTGATAAAGTTCTGACTGTATCAGGTCCATCCCATGCAGGTAAAACAGTTTTCACTCTGAATTTGCTAGATAAAAGAAAAGAGTTGTTTAGGGAACCTATCAATCGAGTGATTTGGTGTTATGGCATTCATCAACCGTCACTCTTTCAGGAATTGCAACGTCGTAACTTTATTCGAAATGAAGGAATTATTCCAGTGGATAAGATTCAGTCCAAGGATGTCGTTGTATTGGATGATCTATTAAAAGAAAGTAAGAATTCAAAAGATGTTACAGATATGTTCACTCGTGCAGCACATCATAAAAGGTGTTTTATCATCTATATCACACAAAATTTGTTTCCTGATGGGAAAGAAGCCCGCACACGAAACCTGAATACACATTATTACGCTATTTTTAAGAATCGACGAGATAGAAGTCAATTTGAAATTTTAGCGCGACAAGTTGCGCCAAGAGGTTCAAAAGCCCTAATTGAAATTTTTCAAGCCGTAACTGAAAAACCACACGGTTACTTATTTATTGATTTTACACAGGAGTGTCCGGAAGAATTTAGATTTCTAAGTGATATTTTGAAAAAGCCTATCTACAAACTATGAGTTCTTATTCTCGCATGGTTGTTATTCCTCAGGATGAATATGTGCAATTGACTGCCATGCAACAAGTAAGACAACCTCTCAATTAAATTTATGAGAATGAATTAAATTATCAGCAAAATGTACATATCAAAGATCCACATCGTGCTGTATTATTACAGTCGGAAACTGTCGAAGAATTAAAAAGTTTGAAGAATAACATGCGTGACTCTGTTTCGACTGCTACACCTTTAACATCTGGCGCACATGCAATGTCCCTTTTCAACAGCATTGAACCATATCTCACTGTGAATGATAGAGGTGAAATCATTTCAGATGAAAATGAAATTATTAACGCCTCGCGTTATGAAGACTTGATTCAATATGCAACACGCAGAAAGCGCCGTCAAGGCTATGTCCCACCTGGTTGGTCTTACTTTCTTAAACTATTGAAAAAGCACAATGTTCAAAAATTTGCTTTGAATAATGAAACATTGACAGAAATTGATTCCATTTCAGCAGTTGATGCTAGTTCATCTGCTTCACCGGTTAAGAGTTAAATTAAAATGCCAAGGAATTGGTTTAAGAGATGACCTTCTAAATCCCTTCCCACGCCCATCGAGCAAAAAGGGGAAGAGAACGACGTAGAAGAACTCCTCCAAAGAAATACATGTTCTCAGACTATTAATATGAAGCAGATGTGTTGCTTACCATGTAATCAGCCGCCGGAAGTAAATGTAACTGTAACTTGTACTTGCTGTGCCAGCTCTCACAGTGAGACTCCTGAGCAATGTAAACGTAAATCCCATAAATCCTGTGGTTGCTGTAAATGCAAAAAGGTAAGAAAGCAAAAACATGAGAAGAAGGAGAAAGAGTCAGTCGTCATCGGATGAACTTTTAAAGTCAATATGTTATGATGTAAAACATCTGGCAGGATTTGCATCTATAAAGAAATTGTCAAAAGCGAGCGGTCTTCCACACTCACAAGTTAAACAATGGTTAAAGGGTCAAGCTACATATACATTCCACAAACAAGCAAAAAAGAAGTACCGGACCCATCATTATATTGCTCATGACATTGATGAACAGTGGCAAGCAGATTTGTGTGACGCTACCGCTATTTCAAAACATAACTCGGGACACAATTTAATCTTAACCGTAATTGATATTTTCTCGCGTTATGCGTGGGCTCAACCTTTAAAAACTAAACAAAGTAAACGAGTAGCAAAGGCATTCCAGTCAATTTTCCGAGAGGGTCGTATTCCAAAGAGAATTCAGAGTGATCAAGGAAAAGAGTTCGAAAATCAGCATGTGGAAAACGCAAATGTCGAAAACTGCGAAAAATCGCTTAGCGCAAACTTTCATCCACGCGATCGTCAGTGATTTATGCACAGATATAACTTGTAATGTCAAGGTGTAAGTTATGAATCCGACTGCATCGTTTTATTCACGCCCCCCTATCTAAGTGGCGTGGGTGCAATTTACAGCGGCAACCGCCGTCAACGTGGAGGTAGCATATTTGGTGCGCTGAAATCTGTTGTAGAACCTCTCTTATCTACTGTCGGAAGATCTTTAAAACGAACTTTTTTCAATAATGCTGTTGGCTTTGCTGGTGATGTTGTTAATGATATTACCAGTGGTAAAAATGTAAAGAATACTTTACTAAATCGTGGGAAGGAACGCGGTTTGAGAACATTACAGCAAACTTTTAATGCTACTCAAGAAAAGAAAGCACCTAAACGAATGAATGTTAGAAGAAAAAGAAAACAGGGCGGAGGAAGTAAGAAGCGAACTTCAAACAAAACTAAGAAAAGGCATTCACGCAGACGTCGCGCGCGCTGTAAACTTTCATCAAGTGCTAAACGACGACGCTGTCATAGCTTCTAATCATGGCTTTTGTTTGTTTGATCAACAATCAATACAGACAGATATTCTTAGTTCAAGTATTGTATATTATCATCCTCGTACAGCTGAGAATATTGGTCCTATTGAATTTGTTATTCCTGGCGCTAGCGATGAGTGCATTGATTTGAGTTATGCGATGTTGATGTGAGGTTTAGAATTCAACAAGAAGATGGAACTAAAGTTGGTCTGAACAATTTACCGCTGGCTACATTATTTCGCGATGTTGCTCTAATTATTGGAAAGCAACAGGTGGAAGGTGGTCAAATCGATTATCCCTATAAATCATATTTGAATGCTCTATCACAGTTTCATCCAGCAGCTCAAAACAGTCATATGGAAGCAATGGGATGGTATAGAGATCAAGCAGCACTATTTGATAGTGAGACAAACACTGGTTTTGTAAAGCGATCTGCTTTAATTAAAGATAGTAAAGTATGTCAGCTATATAGTCCACTTAATTTAGATTTCTTCAGACAATCAAAATTTTTACTCTGTAATACCAGTATGCGACTCAAACTTACATTGAATAAGCCTGAATTTTAGTTGAATGCATTTGCTTCAGTTGTGAAATTTAAAAGTCGTGTGGAAAATATTACAACATACATTCGTCGAGTGGTGGCTAATCCATGTGTAATTAGAGGACATACTGAGGGTCTTTACCGCAACAATACCATTTATCCCATTTACCATTTTACCATTTTTTTAACATACAAAGCTTCTCACATTTACTATTCCTAAAGATCAAAAGAGTTTTATGAAAGATGGTCTTTTTCCATCGGAAGCGCTAAAGCTCCTCATGGTAGCAATGGTTGAAAATGATGCATTCAATGGTAATGTCCTAAAAATGGATATACTATTAATGCATTTGATTTGACTGCCGACAGCGATATTAGTGTACCTTATCGTCAAGCTAACGTTCCTCATAATATTCGCTTGGAATGGAGTTCAAAACAACGCTAACGGAGACGATCAATGTATCAATTTATGCAGTCTTTGATTCAAGTATTGAAATAACTAAGTATCGTGACGTGATTCTTCACTATAATCACTAATGAGTTGGTTGAATGCTGACGATATTAAGACTAAAGTGCAGCGTAATGCAGATGAAGCTACGTTGAAAGCTTTTGATAATGTCTATTCGCTAGATACCTTACCGACTACTGTAAAACAGTAATCCATCTTTATCGTATTGAGCACTCATTCACAGAATTTAGAAGGTGAGCATTGGAAAGCTATCTTTATTGGAAAAGACAGACGTAGTGAACTATTTGACTCTCTTGCTCAACCTCCGAATATACCAACACAGCAGTGGTTGAGAGAGCATACTCGTCAATATCAACGAAATGAGCGCATACTGCAACATCCACTTTCATCAACTTGTGGTTCTTTCGTATTGTACTTCATTTTAAAACGTTTACATGTACACCAATTTAAATCTGTTATTCAAAAGTTTTCATGTAATCCATCTTACAATGAAAAGATGATTTGTATGTTCTATAATGATTTGAAATAAAAACATCATGTTGGAATGAAGTTGTCTTTATTTTACAATCCGTTGGTTATGTACATACTCGATTAGATAGTCTAGGATCGTATCTGCTTGCATTTCAGATTTCAGTCCAGCAATGATGACTTTACTATTATGAAAGATTGCAACTTGTACAGGTAACCAGCAACTAATGAGAGCCGCGGGAAAAAGTTCTGGGTCATAACACAAATTGAAACTGCTGGTATGAATATTTAAAAACGATGCATCTTCACTCAATTGAGTAGAGATCACCATATTGTCCACAGTCAGATTCGACATCACACACTTCTCCCTCTTCCATATCCGTCGTAGTAGTTTCTGCAGCTCCAAGCGCATTAACCGCGCTGATGAATGAGAAAGGGCGCCGAGAATCTGAACAGTTCCATTTGGTAAGAGTTGAAAATTCCGTAAATTGCTCATCTTCACCACTAACATTTGCGGCCGACCCGGATAATACTTGCTGTTTGGAATTTGTTCATGTAATGTTGCGAGATCGATTTTCGTGTAGAGTCCGATGCGTCGGAGAAAGTTGACGATGATATAGCGATGACGTTTCATGATGAAGAAATGAGTAAATAGAGCGATGTATCTTCCTTTTCTACTTTTCCCAACTGCCTTGATGAAATGTGAAGTAGGTAGAAAGTTGTGGATGATAGATTTGAATTCGCTGTTTATTGAGTCGCAACCATATGCGATTTCCTATGCGTTAATGTTTTTTCATATAGAAGTATTTTAAGTCCTTCATAATATGATTTAGAGACTAAAAATGTCGATATGATAAAGCAAATACTCTTCTTACATTTCCAGTATTATCTTTGAAACATACGTTTCGTTCATGATCAATCTCAACATATTGTAGGAAATCCAATTTCCAAGTCTTCATGATGGAGTGTGACATTGTGTTGAAGATGGTGTCTGATTAAGATTTGCGTAGCAATGCAATGAACTCGCGTCGAATGAATGACATAATGGAGCGATGTACACATCTTTTACATTTTTCCCAATTACATTTGCGAAATGAGAAATAGATGGAGAGATGAGAATGATAGATTTGAATTTCATTTCTGTGATGTTGAAGCCAAACTTGATTACCCAAGGAGATGAATTTCAACGTTTTGAAATATTCCAACTCCCTCATGTTATCATTAAGATTGAAAAATTGTCACCATGTTAATGTAATTCCTTTCGATGTATTTCCATAAGAATTCTTGAAATGAACGTTTCCATCGCGATCAACTTTAATATATTGTAAAGAGTCCAAAATCCAAGTCTTCATGATGTCAAGCAAATTGGTAATGTATTGATTACCGAAATCAAAATGTCATTCGATCATGTTTTGCTTAGCAATGTGGCAACAAATAGGTTTGTTGGTAATCGAGCTGCTATCTTTTCTACTCCCATTGATAATACACAACAGCTGAATGGAAAGTGGGAAGTAGGCGTCACCCAAGTTGTTCACACTAACAACAGTATGTCTATACTTCTGATCATGAAGTGATGACTATTAATATGAGACGTACAGATGCCTATCGGTATGAAGAGGGATGTCGAGTTTACATTCCGAAATGGCCGAAGAAAGATTTCTCAACATGCAAAAAATTCGTATTTAATTTCCTGAATAAAGCACATAGACACATTGTCGAGTTTACTACCCACAATGGTGTATATGATCATATGTATCATGCAGTTGGTAAAGATTGGATTGTTGCTTTGAGTCCAAGTTTAAGAAATGATTTAGGTTACTTTGCTGGCGCCTTGACAAGCTATGACAATTATAAAGCTAATTACTATCCAAGAGGTTGCAAAAATTTATAAAGAGAAAGCCTATTATGTGGATCATATTCCGAAAAATGAAAAGATGTTGGTGAAGAAGATTGTGATTAAGGCAAGAAAGACGAACATGACTCCTGAAGCATTATTGAAGAAATTTAATTATCTCCTTCGAGTAGATGGTGAACAGGTGGCAACATTAACTTACAAAAAAGTGTTTAATAATATCGTAATCAATAAACTAAATGATGATGATCTAGTATTGGTTTGTTCAGAAGATTTTCGTCAGTTCTTGCGACATCATTCTGCAGCTCTTCATTGAAAATTTAATATGAGCTATCTGGGATAGTTCAAATCAATTTGATACAGAATGGTCCGTATCTTTATACAGAAAGTGTATAGATCCTTTAGGTGGCATCTTACATAAAACAAGATTGTTGACACCTTGCATTATCACTTCAGTGAAATTGGCTATAAATTATTTGAATGAAGTGATTAATGAACAGCATATTTCTTTTTCTGAAAAAGAAGGTGTTCTGTCTCTTAGTGTAAGTGGGAAAATTTTGAGCTGATTATGAGCTGAGCTGACAATACCCTAATGGACATTTTGGGATTTGATCAAAATACTTTTAAAAGTGGTACTGTAACAAAAGCTAGCGCGAGCATATCGTTATCGCGTCGTATTAACTATTTTCAGATATATGCCAATATTGGTGAAGATCTACGTGTGGGAGATGTTGAAGCTCCACTTCTAGCAATGATACCCTACCAACCAAAAAGCAATAGTATTCTATCTGAGCATACTTTTCAGAAAGTGCATTATACAAACTTGAAATCAAACTATATACCACACACAAATTGATATTACGATTTATGACGATGCTGGTGCGTTGATTCCTTTTCATAAAGATGCTGTGACAAGTGTCACACTCTATTTTCGAATGAAAAATTAATGCAAAAGTGTGGAAATATATGTTTCCAATGTGAATGATATGGAAAGTGAAAATAAGGATTCGTTTCTAATTTACTTACCCAGTAATGCTTCCATACATAAATTTTCCAATAATAAACCATCAGACTATCGAGTAGAATTAAATCGTCCATTACTTCTAGAAGGTGAATGGGAAGTAGGTGCTTCCAGCATTTGTTATGATAGTAATATTTAGAATGTGAATGAATTGGAAGAAATAGTATTGACTCCTCGCACCCATGATGGAATAACGATGAATAATGCATTCAAGTTTCCATGCAATTTAGCATCAGATGGAAAGTGGAATTATGAATGGAATCAGTTAGAATCAGATTATTATGGATCATCAGATGAAGATAAAATTATTAAGGCATTCAATAGTGGCAATGCTTCTATTATGAAAAATAAGGGTCAGGAAGTTTATGAGTTTGCTATCTATGAATGGCACGGGAGACACTTCTATCGTTTTCACTCTTTTACTAAAGGTCTTACATTGAGGTTGGATAATGAATTCTATCCACATCTCGGTTTTGGACACAGTCTGCATCTGACATCAATGGCTATTGCAAATGTTGCAAAAATCTATTCAAACCGAATAAACAAATTTCATTATAGATTTAAAATATTTGATGAAGATGTTGTAGAATGTGAGGAACGCGTCATTTTGAAAAAGCGTGGTGTCAAGCCTTTGTCACTTATTGAGTTAGTAAAACGATGGAATGAGACTGTGGGTAAGAAGTATGGAGAGAAAGTCATGGCTCGGAAGGATAAGTTGGTTATTCAGAAATATAATGACAAACTTACAGTTTATTTCTCTCCAACCTTGCGTCATTTTGTAAGACATGTATCGCCTATTATTGGAAGCGATTTGGTCTGTGCTTCTCATGAATGTCACACTAAAGCTGATTCAGTTAATGATGAATGGTGGGTGGAAATCTATGGTGATCGCATCAAGAAAATTTACCAATCTTACAAGAAACGAAAGTTAGTATCAATACAATGCCGCGTCTATACAAAACAGTTGAAAACTTTTTTCGTGTCATAAATCTATGTATACAACATAAGTTGAAGCAAGTGTTGAAAAGTAGATATAATGCAAAGGCACATCACATTTCGTTTTCAATTAAAAATCAAGGTGCTGTTCTGACGCTGGGTGATCACATTCAATGTCAATTGAGTAGCAATTTGAAAAAACTCTTTGGCTTTTCATTGCTACAAGATAAGTTTGTTCCTTCATACACGATTGGTGTAGGAATACCAATGACACTTGATAAACATGAACAACATCTATACATTCAAAGTGATCTCATTTCACCTGTTTCTGTTGGTGAGAAAAAAGAATACATCTTACGTAATTTCATTCATGATAAAGACGCTTCCTATGGAATCGTTGAAAAGATGTTTAAACCTATTTTCTACCATCCTGTTATCAAACAAACTATCTCGTCTATCTCTCTCAAAAATACAAATGGTTTACATGAGTGCATCCATGTGAAAGATACTAAATCTCTCATAACTTTAGTGTTTCGGAAAACAAAGTAAAGTCATTGTAAAATTTTATTGAAATAAAAAGATATGTATGAAAAAGTGTTTTGAAGAAGCGTTGACAAAGTGGGAAAGTCTTTTCACAGATATAGTGGGAATGAACCGACTGTAGGCATGTATTCACAAGGAAGTGCAATCAAAAGCGATACATAACGCAGCAATGAATATCAACAAAAAACATCATCAAAATACTGATTTGAGAATGAATCTGTTTACACATCTCCTGAATGTGGTAGTGTGAGTTCAATTCTTTTGGGTGGTGATATGTTTGTGCCAGGATGTCCATGTGGAAGAGATATGTTATGTCCTATGAAACACCTCTTATCCTCCCACGCTGAAAGTGCTTGTTTCCTGAATGTATGAGTTTTTACCACATGTGTCTTTGATTTTAAGATGGTCATGTTGACAAACGTTATGTTCTTATTTATGTAGGCCATCTTATAGACCCTATGTTTCATATTTACAACAATCGATTTAGACATGCCTTTTGCACGCTTAATACTGTCACTGGAGTCTTTTGGTTTCATAGAATACATTTTAGGACGAGGAAGAATCATTTCCTTAATTTCCTTTCCTGCCATTTCATCTCTAAAGCATCCTAGTTTTGCTTTATTTTCAATAGAGTATAGTGGGTGATCTGTAGGATAATTTGATGCATCAAAATACTTTTCTAAAGATTTTACTTCTTCATTGAAATTTAACTCTTTCTGAGCAGCGATACTACAAAAGAAACTGTCGGTATCACCGCCCAGCAAACGCACGTCTTTAATTAGAGGGCATGGTTTTAATATTCTGTAGAAGAGTTGATACATTTCAAGCTTGGAATAATCTAACACAGCTTGTCCAATGTAGATGGGCTTGCACAACTCTACTTCTGATTTTATCATTTTAACACCAACCAACTCATCATCTATAATATATCTATCAATAAAGAGAGGTGATGTCGCTAACTTTTGAAATTTATCATTATGATTCACAAGTTACGCTTTCCAACGTCCTCCATCGTCTTACCAAAAAGACTATTATTCTTATATTTATAGAAATCCTTTTCAAAATCATTTTGGGTTAGTGCGCGTTTCTGGCTGTTACTATCAATATAAGGTTTCAGAAAGGCTTTCTGTCTAAATTTGATAATGCGGTGAACTGTTTTTAAAATCATCCCCATTTCTAAATAAAATTTTAAGATAGAGAAGTGAACTAAATAATTTTCTTTATCAAATTGAGTAAGCAAAAGTTTACGGCAAGGCTTTATACTTGGGCTGTCCGCTCCCTTCTAAATCGCTATGAAATAGTTTCATAAAGTCCGAATACATATCTTCAGTCACTTGGCCTGATTCGGATGCAAGTGGAAAATCCACAGTTTTATTTTTAATACTATTTGGATAGATAAGATCTATCTCAATATAATATCCCCAATCACCATCATCTGGAATAGCTAATATGTTTGAAGGGTTGGAGAAATGATGAATTTCATTATCACCCAACCAGCTAAACTCAGAGTGAAGTAGAGGTTTGGACAGTGAACTACCATATAAATTATTCTTGTCATAGTACTTTAGATGAATCTGATCATCATCTAATATTTTTGATTTTATTTGATGCCTATTTACAAATGTGAGACCACCGCGAATTCCTCGCTCAAATGAATTATACATCTCTGGATCTTGCAAAGATGGATGGTCTCTCCAGTCATTTTAAAAGCAGACTGGAATGACATGGCTGGAAGACTGACAAAGTGGACGGGATCTAATCTATCTTCTTCTAGTGCCACTCGTCGAAACTCCTGAAATACATCAGCCAGCAAAAATACATCTAATTTTAGATAGGCGATTATGTAATCGCTAAACGTTTGACAGTCAAATTTTGTCCATGCACCTTGAGCATGATTGCAATCTTCTACCTTGCATTATACACCAGTCAAATCATTTTTAGATTTATCTATTGATGGAAGAGAAGTCTCACTAAGTTTAGAAATGTTATCAAAGTATGCATATGGAAACACTCCTTTGCGTGTGATAACTTCATCCGTCAAGTTAGGATATTGTTTCTTCAAGTTTCGAGTTAGTGGAAGAGTCTTAAGATTTTGAACGAGAGATGCTAGTGATGAAGCCATGAATTGACAGGAATCTAAAAATTTTATATCAAAATAGACTGTCTTATTTTCTTTAGTTTTGTCAACTGCTACTTTTGCTGTCATGGCCATGAACTTTTCCCTCGTTTGAGCTATCACACTTAACTTCCACTCTTTTATTTTTCCTAACCCCCTTTTATCATTATATGACTGTCACAACCTTTGAAGTTATTAAAAATAACGGGTAGAGTACGCCGTTTCAGTCTCAGTGAAAAATTACATCTTGTACATAGCGCGTTTCTAAATTTACCAGTGTTGTGATCATGGTCGCGCACTTTCTTGATTTTATCTTCATCAAACGTTTTATTACATTTTGGGCAGACTTTACAACTTTCAAATTTTACTTGATCATCTGCTTACATATTCAATGATCTGCGTTGGAGTTCACTATCATATTTTTGCTGAAATTTGACAGCGCTTTCGAGGAATTGTGTATGAATTTATGTATACAATCCTCACCTTGCAAGACGTGAATTTTATTATTTTTATTTTTGAAGCAATCATGTCAATCCTCATAACATGATATGGCTGCCGCTTTATGGGTGTTATCATCAATATAGCATTCGATGTCAGCATAGATGACACGAAGAGGACTTAATTCATCACCTTTCTCTCTATATGAAAACTCTTTATCTTTGGGCATGTATTCTATTTGCAGTTTACCTCGCTTACACCATTCATAATGTGTTTCAAATGTATCTCTTGACCAGAAGGGGCGCATACAACGGTCACATATGAAATACTCTCCTCTTCTAGATGTTAAGTGGGAATATAGTCGAGTCATTTTAGGAATAACGCAGTAATGCCAATTTTCACTATCATTTTGATATACTAGCAGGAGATTGACTACCCGATCATAAGTTGATGAACGGTTGTTGTAACGCATACCCTTAAGCCCCTCTTGACAGATGTGAACAACTATTTTAATTTCATTTAATTTTTCAAATTTCTCTATATCTTCAAACTTCATGTCTTCGCTATTGCAGTCATCAAACTTCAATTCATTCTTCCATTCATGAGATTTGCTTCTACGGAAACGGTTGTTCTGTACATCATGATAGTGGAGAATAGATAATACCGCATACTTAAAACAGTGTGATTCACAATCAACAAAAATGACTGCATTCTTAGCTCTTAACGTTTTTGGAAGATTGAAGGAGCCTCGACCACGGTAATTTTCTAATAGAGTAATTTTAAACTTGGCAGATTCCACGCCATCAAAAAATAGACCACTATCGCGCTCGTTAAATTTATTAATAATTGATTTTAGTCCTTGGATGTGAAAATTTAACCAAGATTCTTTATCGACTACCTCTGTTGCAGGAGAGGAGGGTATGTAAAACACCAACCTCTGTACTATTTCACCAGTATGATAATCAACTTTAACATATTTTATTTTAGGGTAGATGAGCGTTTTTATTCTAAACTGCTCTAAATTATAAAAGAGCGCATCTATCAATGTTGAATTTTGATGGAACCACTCCGGAAAATCAGCAATAGTTTCTGATTTTTCCATATGGTAATTTCTCACTACATTATTGAGCGATACTTCAGTTAGTCGAACAGAGGAGCTGCTGTTGCTATAACTATCATTTGTGTGTGTGTGCTGAAGTCTATGTGAAGATAATTCAAAACCTGTTTCAAAAGATTGGAAACAAAAGTCACAAGTAAAGGAGACATGTTGAATAGAATCATCCTCACCTCGGGAGACTGATGATGGTTTGGGTTGACACACACGCTGTCTGATGTGTCGGGTGAGATCTCGCTTCCTCGTAAAGATATGCCCACAATCAGCACATGTTTTGCATGCTTCCCGCGACTGCTCACTTGAGTTGGAACTGTCATCATCTGGAGGAGAAATCATTCTGTCATCTCTATTGAAGTCATAGTTTATTTTTACAACCTACCTTCACTCAACAGTTGTAAAGCTTCCTCGAGAAGGGAGCGCTTTGATGATGAAGTAGATGCCTGAAATTGAGAAAGATGCTATTGACCTAACGTTTAAGGGAGATGAGTGATGAAATCTTTAACTTACCATTTCGACGACATTAAGTCAAAATCTGATACTTTGATAGTCAGAATGTAGCAATTGACTCAAACCAAAATAGGCACGTCAGAAACGTTAGAATATATTTGAGTGGAGAGAAATCTTCACTTGGCGTTAATACGTCTCAAATATCGAATGAAATTTAGTTTATTTTTCCTTTTATATACTCCCATACTCAACGTTCATTGGCTATTCATTTTGATTGGTGGCTTGCTTATACTTAAGCACCAAGAAATCAAGTTTATGGCATACATTTCAAAGTCATGGATTCGCCATCAACTATCTCGCATGAGTCACCAGTGTCTGCATCAAACATGCCAACTTGTCCTCCCGCTCCGAAAAAGGCAAAGGTGGAGAAGCAGAGAAGGCTGGATGACATTCCAAAGTTGGAAATACCATCTCTAACGGAGCAAGAAGAGCTAGAAATGATTTATCTGCGATGGAAATACCTGCTTTACTATCAGGAAATTGTGAAAAAGGAAACTGACATTAACCTTCTCCATGATATACGGAGATGGTGCAGTCCACCATCCCAACTCCGGAATGAAGTGGAATGGGACTACATCTATGGTGTGTTGGTCCCGGAAGAGGAACGATTAAAGCAGTTGAAGTGCAACTGCAGTGGTTGCGACAATGTGACTTCCGAGGAACTTTTGAATTATTTGTAAATTTCTTAATAATTGTTTATTTGCTTCATCTGTCTGTTTTCACTTATTCCTGGGTAATGTAGCATACATAATCATTAACATCATAGTGAAAATCTGATCATTTGACAACTCAGTATAAATCATACCAGTTGATGATAGATACAATCATTTTTTCCTAAGTACTACCTCTATCACTGAGGATAAATGATAAAGGGATTGAATATCAAAAACAGAGACATGTAGTTCCTTAGATTTATTTACAATTGAAGCACATATACTTCATATCGAGGAAAAGTCAAGTGGAAGAACCTTTAAGTCATTGCAGACTTTGTAGCACCTTGGTCGTTTAGGGGCATCTGGCGCTATTCTCACGCGCGTTGTTTTCGGTGTCAATTCTTCATCTATCCAGTCAATTCTTACAGTCTTGCCTTTATCGCAAGTCTCCTTCTGATCACACCTGTCTTCATCACACCACTCATTGGCGATCACAAAATTACATGGTATTTCTGAGTTTGTCATCTTGGCCTGCTAGTTCGTATAATTTGAATAAGAGTGCTACAATCTTCCAACTTATGCAGTCTTCATCTAAATTAGAATCATTCTGGCTGGTTGTTGAGGAATTCATTGTTGAAAAACATATAAAAGTCAGAAAACTGAAACACTTCTCATTCTTATCTATCTTTTGATGGAAGGTACATATCCCGCCTTAGAGATCTTCAACAAAATCTTTGAAGTGGTCGACGAGTGGGATGAAGGCTGTGATCAGAAGGAGACCTGCGATAAAGGCAAGACTGTGCAAGTTGTGTGGAGTAATGGTGATTTTACAACAAAAACAACGCGCGTGAGAAGAGCGCCCGATGCCCCAAAACGGCCAAGGTGCTACAAAGTCTACAATGACTTAAAGGTTCTTCCACTTGACTTTTCCTCGCTATAAAGTATATGTGCTTCAATTGTAAAAAAGCCTATATACTACATGTCTTTGTTTTGCAATGTATTGATCTAGAAATGGAAATAAATGGAGGAATTTAGATATGGTGTTAGTTATCACATGTGTTATCGGTCTACTTTTCTATCAAAAGAGATCTCACCATTAAAGAAGATAAAAAGTGATTTTGCATACGTGTGGCGTAAGAGTGACCTCCCATTTCATCCCTTCTTCATTTAGCCTCAATGATAGAAGCAGTTCCTAAAAGAACTCAACTGATTGGCGTTCAAAGTGCTATGTTGAGAACTGTGTCAAATGCCCAACATGAGTTACCACAGAGGTTTTGGTCTAAAATATGACACACTCCCTTGCCACACTTATCACTACGACATCATCCGCTGTCTCAAAAGAGAACGCCCACCACATGGAAGAATTATACCGAAATCCTCCTTAACATGCAACGTTTAAGTTGACTGATAGCAGATACAACTTTGTGATTTTATTTTTTATTTGTATGATGGATTCAGTCACACCGAAGTCTGTTCAGGGCAAACCGTGTGGAGGTACTATCATATTTTGCCCCATGGTGGTCTTTAAAAAGACCGTTGGTTCGTTCTCGGGATATGAATAGACTTAGGTTTGGCCGATTCCGCTAAGAGAGACTTGTCGTCTCTCTATGTCTATGGCATTGACCTCCTCTACTATAAGCTGACTGTTAGAGAGCGGTCCACTCTGTTGAATTGGCATCATCGTCAGTTGTTTATGAGCCAATTCGAGCAAGATTGTTATATACTCGCTCTCGCTTCTCCATCTGCAGAATCTCAATAAATAGATTTCTCGGTCTAAGCCGAGGCTTGTCAGGAGAGCTGACTGTCGTCTTATGTGTTTTCATGATGGAGTATAGAATGAAAATGAAAGAGATGCAATGGTTTATGTACCCTTCTGATACAAACACATGACTCAGTCTTTCTAATTATGTGATAGATTCTGTCAGACCGAAGTCTGTCCAGAGCAAATCACGAAGAGGTACTATCACTCTTGCTCCGTGTAGCTCTTAAAGGGGCCGTTTGGGGCGTTCTCGGGATCAAAGCGATCCTACTGATGATGTAAAACCTCTGAAAGGAAAAGAATAGGAGATTAGATGCGGTGGAGAAATGATCATGTTGAAGTAACTTACTGGGAACCTTCTGCCGGACTTTTCGGACGACGAAGTCTTCAAGCTCGCCGGTGATGTCCATGTTCATGTGCAGACATCGGACTCCGTCGCCATCATGGCACTGCTGCGTCTGATTCGGGTCGCTTGTGATGGTTGGGGCGTCGCACACATTATTTTCGAAGAGGGGAAGATGGACTTCATACACTCTTCTTTTTCTACACTTCTCACGCTCATGCAATCGCTCTACTTCAGCTACCAACCTCTTGTTCACGCCCTTCACTCCCTCTGTCTCCTTCACCACGCTTCGCATCCGATCTATCTCATCATCCTTCCTCAACAAATTCGCCTGCAGACTACTCGCCAAATTTGCTTTCTTCATCAGCTCACTACTTTCCACCATCCACTCTTTCTCCTTCTGCCTCATACTTTCCAACTCTTCTCTCGTTACCTTATACCCTTCAGCCTTCGCAGTCAACTTCTTATTCCGCATCACCAATACTTTATTATTCTCCTCAACCACCCTCAATCGATCCTTCATCCTCACATATTAATCCCTTGTGTTCCCTTCCTCCCTCCGAGGCGATGATGCTGCCAACGGTTTACCCACTTTCTTTCCCTCATCCTTCCCCTTCTCCTCAAGATCATTAATGTTCCCAAACAATTCCTCCAACACGTCATCCAATTCAACATCAACATCAGGCTTCTTGATGTGTCCTCTCAACTCCACTTCTTCCTCACTCAGACCATCATCAGTCGCCTTGGTTACAACTTTCTTTCCCACCGCACCCTCAATCGTCGCCACTGCCACTCTCAACTCTTCCATATCCATCAAAACTCCCTCAAACCACGACTTAAACCACTGCATACCAATATTGCCACTAGGGCACTGGCTATGATTCCTAATGAACTCTACATCACTCCCATCCTTACATACTACCTTGTGATGCACACACACCCTCAACAACACTTTCCTCACATGCTCGCCCACCGTTTCCTCTTTAATGTGTTTTTTAACTCGCTGCAATACGGCCACCTCTGGCAATACGGCCACAGCTACACTTGCCGATGAGCATTCGCGCATTAATCATTTTAGTCATAGTGACGATTCTGTAAAGATAGAGTAAAAATTTGATAGCAAGTGTTTATAGGATACTACCTGCTGATATGCATTGAAAGACTAAGTCCAAAAACATTGGATAGCAGCCGTCTAGGCGTTAGGCTCTTGAATCCGTTACAGGTATTACTCAGAGGGGATATTATCCCAGCTCCAAGGCCTCGACCCACAAACCCAACCTTCGGGCGGACAGAGCGTGCGTCATGTCACTGTGTTGGTATCCGGGCCCTGATTTTGACATGAAAACCGGTGGAGTTATTTACAAGAGGAAACGTCCCAAGTCTCGGAGACTCATAAACGACTGCTTTTTATTCAAAAACTTTAATCATCATCATTAAATACGAATTTAACTTTTTCAGTATTTTAGTACTACTCATAAAACGTTTATAAGTAGTCTGTCACCTACAGCACATCATGAGCTGTCAAACGTTTTTTGAATCAAGTCTAAAGCTAGAAGAAGTTAGTAATAGAAGCAAAGTTATAGCCGTTTGAAGATTTCGGCCTACTACCATCAAATGGTCAGTCATGCTATACTGATTAACATATAAGTATGACTTCTTAGCTGATATCAGCAATGAAAAGTCAGAAGTCCGATATCGAACCTGAAGAGAAACGACTTACCTGTAGTCAGTTTCTCAACTTAGTGAGATTCCTCTCCCGGACTCGTACTTATATATCCTGTGAATATGCAATCGATAAGAGAGGGGGTTTGAACATTGGTTATCCAAAAATTGACACTGAATCCAAATCTTGTCTCAGTTTTCTCGTCCGATGCTTCGTTCGCCCGCTGGAGCCCAAAACACAAACTCAAACTCTGACGGCTATCTAACATGACCAAAAGTCTCAATGTCACTCTCAAGCCTCATCAAAGGAAGGTAGTGCCAAACTGTGATTTCCAATGAATTTGTGGCACTCTTAGCTTTCAAACGAGCTATTGCACGACTTTCTACGATCTCTAGAAGCAAAGTTGGAAGAAACGCTGCCGAGAGGGGGGGTCGAAGTTCTTCGTTGTTTGTCCTACGACTTTGGAAACAAGTTCCCTAGACCCAAAATTGGCCAAAAAGCTCAAATCCGCCGTCCATTTTAACGTGCGAGGCTTCGTTTAGCCGCTACAGCCATTTTCTCACTCAAAACCCCTCAAAAAACCACCTAAAGCACACCTACACCCATGAAACTTAAACATGTCGACGCAGAATTTCATCAGGAAGCCAATTCTAAACACAAAACACACCTACAAACACTCCTACACACCAAAAACATTGACCGCCGCCCAAGACCAACTACGACGGTCGAACACAACACACACGGACTGTCGACCCAGAACCACAACAACCCATCTCACGCTCCAGAGGGGGGACGCTGTGGGCAGTTGGGAGGATTCCTTACTACTGCCCATGTCCTTATCGGCATCATTAATTGTAACAAACAGGGTTTCGTTTACATAACCTGAAAGTCATGAGTCATCGTTTAATTTAATTTTGCAGCTAAACACTGACTACAGGTATAACTACTCACCTACAAAATTAAGTATTTAAATGATATGTTGCCATCTATTTATCAAAATTATGTTCAGCCATCTGCCAGACGATTAAAAATTTGAAATTACCGTAAAACGTCATAAGAACAAAAAATGAGCACATGAAAAATTTCTATTACATGGAATTTGGTTCCAGAAGCCATAAAGGCTCGAAAAAACTAAAAGAATTCAAATGTAATGAAAATATCTAATTAACGTTGTGTCTTCATTCTAGAAGTCCAAATGATGTAGCCTACTTTTGCTAATTCACGATTGCTGCAATCTCTCTAGAAATTAGATATCTAAAAAGCTGTGAATTCCATTTGTTCGCTCTTTACATTGTGCACACTATCAGGAGTTCTGCTGCGTATTCAAGATACTCATAAATCGATGTTACCATCATTTCATCACATCTTTGTCATGTTGCTTCACAGTAAGGAAATTGGCTTCAGTTATTTATTCGGCTGGTCACAATTCATACTTTTAGACAGTGTTCGCTCGTTAAAAATTTCGGAACTCAGTTTTGCCATTTCTGATTTTAGCTCAAAACTCTGCGCTCTGATAATTTGAGTCCTCGATTTACTTTACCTTAGAACTCTTTCTGATGATAAATAGTCCATATACAATATATACAATTGTTCTGTGGAAAAGTGAAGCACTTGCAGTTTCTTTGTTTCTACGTTCGCTCGTTACTGCTGTCTAATAGTGCGACTATTCCTCTAATTAACTGTGATTGAATTGCAGAAATAACAAGCAGCTTTTGAAATGCTCTTGACAAGCAAACTGTTTACAGTCAGCTTGATCGAAAATGGAATTTCTTTCCAACTACATGTTCTTGTCACACGAATGCATGATTCCAACAATAATATCAGATTCCGACAGACTCGCTTAACGAAATAAAATTTTCGTGTATCTTGTACAGGCAAATACATTCAGGTGTATCTTTCGACAGAACGACATCGACGGGTCTCAATTCAGCAAATATGGAATTAGAAATTTCAATTTCAGGATTTTCCAGTTACAGCACTGCCTCACGCAGTGTGTGATACAAATGACGCTTTTGCAACTTGATTTTTTGTCTCCTAGACCGCACAGCATCACGTACTCAATTCAGGGCTCACACACGGCTCAATATGTCATCAGCATGTCGGTAAAAAGAGGACACTGTTTCACTCACTTTGTCTGAAAGTCATCTTCCGTTGCAAAATTGTGCGTCGTCGGATTTGGATGTAATGCCAATCGAGGTTGCGAGCTCTCTTATCATTATAGTGACCCCAAGAATACTCGTCGCTAATTCCTTAGTGAAGTGGGCAAGTACCTACGCACTTTATGAACTGCTTTCATTTTCGATGATGAAGACGCATCAGTTTAGACTGTCCACTGACTGATTTAAGCTGATGTTCGCTTTCCCTTTTTACCCCCTGAAGTTTCGGACATGAATTCTTTCTTAATGTTTCATGCAGCATACACTTTATTTCATTTTATTGGTTATGAATTTATATTTCTTTGTGTCTTTTTCTCTCGGTATAATTGATCATTTTTTCTGTTTTTTCCTCGTTTAGAGGCCGCCTCGTGTAGGATCGCAGTCAGAGTATTTCGCATAAGCGACAAATTCGTGCAATCTCAACTCAACTGGAAGAGTATAATGGCTAACTTAAGAAGACAACAGACATCAAGCCTTCGTCTTATTCACCGGACTCAAAGGCATCTATGTCAACCATGGGACCGACATTCCTATGACAGACAAGCAACGGAAATCTCTCTTGTGCACAGCAATTATGACCAAGAGTAGACTATGGGACCTAATTTTGTCTCTTTAAACGAATTGGGATTAAGGCATAAATGTAACGAGCGAACGTTTGCTCGATGCACCTTGACCTGAGATTGCTCTATGAAGCAAAACGTCCCAAGCATCTACATGTAATTACTGAACTGAGATAACATTGAAACAGTCAATGAGGAAAATATAAAGTTTTATAAAACCGATCAGCTTAGCCGCCACTTTGAAAAATAGCAATTTTTCGTTAGCTCGTTACAGACGAATGATGAGCTCTTTGAAGCACCCTGTAGCCAAGGTATATATTTGAAATGGTAATTACTCATCACGTTATGCCCATAGTCCCTCTATATCATCTACTAAATTTGATAAGATTCCAGCATATAGCAGTTAACCACAAATTTGACATTTTTCATAAAATTTTGATTTTTTAAATAATTCAAATTTTCTTAAAATCACAAAATCAATGATTGTAGCAAAATAAAACGAATTTAGTTATGACTTGGAGTTTCATTTTTTCGTGGAATTTATTAAATGAATCGGCATAAAATTGATCTTATGGAATTTTTTCTTTCTTTTAATGAGCTCTATATTTTAGCTCGGGATTTTCCTGAATGAAGGTGTGTCGGTGTAGGCCTACTGTACATGTAATGTTAATGTAAAGGTCAGATAAACACCCCTTGTTGAGGGTCCACTGGCCCTTTTCTCCGAAACTCATACGAATTGACATCTTTATTGCTTGTGAATGCTACATGTAAAGCATTTTTCAATGCAGCTTTGTAGAACTACTTTTTCGATTCTATTTATATTCTATTCTTTTGTCATTTTCAGTGGGATTAGAATCTTCATGACATACTATCAAATATAATTTTAAGTAGTACAATATCATGTAAAAGAGTAAACGAAATTGAAGAACGATTTGTTCTTCCTTATGTCTAACAGAGAAGACAAAGTTATTAGGAAATTGAACAAAACTCAGCGTCAACACAGTGTTGACGCTGAGTTTTGCTATCACGGCGTCCAGTTAGTTGCCTATCCTGTGTACAATGACTGTGTACGGCTTGCTGGCTGGATGACGTGATAACTCAATCCTCCCAACAGCACGTGGAATTAATTAACATTTGGAAGGCCTGATGACTAATCTTCTTTTAATTGAACAGATGGATAGACATCTATTTCTCAAACTTGTGGAAAGTCTGGAAGCGAATTAAGTGTGTACGGTGGGGTGGGTACATTAACATGTTTTTGAACTTTTCTCGGCAGTTTGAATATGCTAAATTAAATATGAACTAAGATCAAACTCGCATGAAAAGTTGAGGGGATGCTAAGTAATTTCTGAGTTGTTGGACGTTTCTGTGACATTTCATCTCCCCATAATTTGAATTCTAAAATTTTTACCAAAGTTGTTCAATGTGCCCCATGTGTGGGGCACATAGAACATGCTCGCTAAATCAGTAAAATTTCGCTTTACATATTTTGAACATACATTCAGAAATAATAAAATACTATTCAATTTTGACAAAATATTTTCTTCTCGTGCATTTAGTGGCAAAAAGGTGCGAGCAATTTTTGGTCACAACACTTCAAGAAATTATCATGAACAAGCCGATATATTCCATTACAGTTTATCAGATAGGCTATCGAATGATTGATTATTAAGAATCTAATTCCTCAAAATTTTTATCTTTATAATGCATGCGTTAATTATGGAATTGACCATTAATTATGGTCTTGAGACTATGGATAGCTTTGTAGAAGTTAACTTAAAAATTGATTTGAAGCTAAATCAGACTTAGATCCTATTGATGTCGAGATGTGTCTGTCAATTTGCTAACGTACTTACTTGCAGTATGATTATATGGCGGTTCAATAGCTAAATAATTTGAGACAAGTCGAGTGCAGACAAGAGAATTATTGAACTGTTTGATAGCGCACTGCAAAATGTTGATAGCGCTCTCTATTCTGCGTCTGAGGTACATTTTTTATTCTCTTGGTTCATTTTCAGATTTAAAGTTGGCTCTTGGAAAAGAATGACTGCCGATGTCAAAGCCGTTTCAACTGAAAGGCATCTGAGTCGTAATCATCAGCTGTTACCTCGTTCCATGAATATGTAATGCCGAGTTGTCGTCAATCATGTTTGCCTCTGATGGCAATGTTAAAGAACATTCTTACAATATTTATATTTCGCATATAATTCAATGGTTGATGGATGCCGGGAAATTAGTGATAAAATATTAATTAAAACGCATTTACTATTTTATGCTTTGCTATGTTTTTGCAAGACGTGACTGCATTATCATTTTCATTAGCTTGAGAAGTCTCTTTAGCTCAGGTGAATAATCAGATTTACTCAGACGCTACGTAGGTGACTTTGTCTGTGATTGCACTGGCGTCTTTCATGTTTCGAACGACGGAATAGCTTGAAACTTGAGGAATGCATTTAGCTTGACCTTTTTGGTTAGGGTTGATTAAAGTTCCAGGCACACGATTTATCAGACGATTTGACATTCCGTCGACTGTGTTCTTTTTCATCTTTGATTGCTATGCGAAGTGGAGACTTGATATATTATACAGCAGTGCGAATCTAATTCTTTCGTTTCATCCGATTTCCGAAAGATGTCATCGACCGATGAAATGAGATAATGACTCCGGCTGCTTATAAAAATCAAACTGGATTGATATTTATTGATCCTATCATTTTGAATTTTTCTTGGTAATAGGGATAATCTACTGAAATTTTAAATGCATGCAGTGCCTGTGCAAGTTGATTCGCTATTATTTTCAATGCTGGAGGTTTTCTATTTCACAAATTTTCATCAGGTTAATTTTTCTTGCATATGTTTAGTTAAAATGAAGTGTTTAAATGTTAATGAGATATATTACTTTGTATGATAAAGATGTCCTGGATTGGGGTTGAAGAACAAATATATGAGTGCCAGATGATGACCTGAGTGCGTGCAATATTATGCTTTTTATCCTATATTATTCCATTTATTATTAACAGAAGTGTAGCTGTCGTTACCATGTGTACGTGTGATGCCCTGAATGACAAACGCCGCAGAAACATGGACACTCAATAGGAGGTTGGAGGAAAAAATAGCATCAGCTCAGCACAAGGTGGAAAGAAGCATGGAAAACATTAGATGGGAAAACAGAAAAACAAACTCATGGGTAAGACAGCAGACAGGCCTAATTGACTTGCTCACAACCATCAAGAAGGCGAAGTGGAAGTAGGCTGGACCCTAAATGAAGAACAATTAGGTGGACATACAATATCACTGAATATCTAAAGAGAGTGACAACTATTAAGTCAATAAAAGACACCAGCACCCTTGATTCTCCGACCGCATTCGCCTGACTCAGGAATCGAAGAGAGGTCCGCAATGGAGACGAGCTCGCACCTTCTTCACTATGGGTCACACTGACGGTTGTTGTCAATGCAACATCACTAATTGGTGCCCTATTGAATGGAAAAGACGCTAAGGAAAACCACCAACGAGATGGAAAGACGACTCATGGAGAGGGGATGGAGGGCGGAAGACAGGAGAAATTGGAGGATCCATGGCGAGGCCTATCTTCAGATGCGCAGAACAAACGGATGATGATGGGCTTTTGCTACACATTTTGTACGTATGTCATTCATGTAAAGACTGATCAAATATCAAAGTGACGACGCACAGTAGCAACATGTGATTATATGATTGCATCCAATAGCTATAAGGCACGGTTTCATAGTTCGTCCGTACGGGAGGTTAGTCATAATTGTGTGAAAAAAACAATCGCTCCCTTTGTTTGACGTAAATCTATTTTAAAATTTTTTTTCAAAAAATCACCCGACGCGTTTTGTCAATCCGACAGTCTGAAGGACTTACTAAGCCCTTGAGACTGTCGGATTGACGAAACGCGTCGGGCCTACTAAGCCCTTGAGACTGTCGGATTGACGAAACGCGTCGGGTGATTTTTTGAAAAAAATTTTTAAAATAGATTTACGTCAAACAAAGGGAGCGATTGTTTTTTTTCACACAATTATAAGGCACGGGTTCGTCACTTTCTGCTGTATACTTGCTGCTTGAGGACACTAGGTCTACTCAGGGCGACTAGGACCAGTGTTACACCCATCAATGAAAAAATTGACGGCGGCAGAGTCAATTGTAAAAGTTATCGACGCCACTGGTATCAGCATCAACCAATCCTGAAAAAGACGGCGTTATAGCCATATACAAGAAAAAATCCGGTTTCAAAGCAGGGATGCGGAGTCGGAGTCCCGGAGTCCTATCATTTTTGCTGGAGACTCCGGCCTATAGCTAGACCCGAAACATAATTCAAACAAATTATTTATTTCTCATGCATAGCTGTCACTGTCTTGATGTCAACTTTCTCCATCAAACAAAAGTACAGAGATAGCAGTGCATGCAAAGCTTGTAATAGTTGAGGGAATGAACCGTGATAGTGAAAAAAGGATTGTCTTTTTACTCGGTGATTTAGTAGAGAAGACAAGCCTTCCGAGCCTCGATCACACCTACGCGCCAAAGGTCACATCAGAGACAAAAATGAAATACTAGTTTGTCTGAGAACATTACCTCTTACACTCGCGTTAATCGTGTGTGATGGCTTTTTTAAAGCCCTAATTAAAATCGAAAGTGTACTCATATTTTTTGCAGAGGAATGGGGATTTTCCTGCCTGGTAGACTGGAGAAAAGACATCAAGAAGATGGGAGGAGCCGAGTCGCATGCATCCAACTGAAAGCGACATTTGATCAACTTTCATCGAAAATGATTGATAATTGATACAGCAATGATCACAAAATGTAGGTTCAGGTAAGCCTATAATGATCTGTGATGCAGGTTACCAGTTAATTTTTCAAAAAAGGCTTTATATACTTGACACCCGGAGTCGGAGTCCTATCAAGATGATAAGACTCCGCATCCCTGTTTCAAAGGAAAATATAAATATTTGGCGGCTGGCGTCATCAAAACCCGCCGGCCGGTGACCGGCTTATTAAAAACCCTCCTGTTGGGGATGGGAGGTGGCAGGCGTCTCTATACCAGTTGGTTAAGGCTTCGATCGTCAGACATTATTTGGTCAACATATGCCATTATATTCAATTTCCACATAGTATACATGAATGCATGAATGGTAGGCCTACCAGTATCCGTGTAAGCGAGAGCTACACTACAATGCACAATTACACAATGCAATTATTCGTACTTTGGCATCATGTTTTGTGCGATGATCAGTAATACTCGTATGACATTTACTAGTCTAATGAGTAGTAGGCCTATTTTATGATTTGCGATTATACTAACAGTATTTTAGAAGTCAATCAAACACAAGCAAGTTGAAAACAGATAATCAAAATAAGATTGATACAATAATAATATGCGCATAACTATATCCCGCCTCCACAAGAAAGCTCTAAGCGGTCAGCAAATTTTAAGTTCCAATATAACAGAGTTTTTCTAGCGATAAAAGTTCCGAAATGAACAACTTGATCACTGACTGAGTGCTGATGTTACGAAATGTTTTGTCTGCGACGTGCAAACTTGATTTAAAGTGATTCACTGAAGTGATATTTACTTCTTCACATGTGCGGGAATTCCAGTGATTTGCAACGTCAATTGAGAACTCTCTCCACTACAGTCCAAATTCACATCTTTTAAGTTTACATTGATAACTACGAGCTGACGTAAGCTTATAAGAGTCTGGAACAATGAGCTGCTATGGCCAAAGTTGTGATCAATTTTTCCTTTCAGTGAGTGTCCCAAGACCAAGCGGGAGTCAGCGTCAGTGCTGTTGTACCTATTTCAATCAAAATTCATCACGTGCTTATCAAACAATTATCCACGATCCACTATCAAATGTTCCGGTAGTAGGCACTATGTTGCATTGAAATCCATTACTCATTGCATCTCTAAGCTCCATGTATTATATAAACTACCCAATGTAGTGAAATTATTCAACATCTGGAATCATTTTATGCAAAATAGGTTGATGAATACAATGATTCCAAAATTCATACATGCCCATAAATAAATAATACATAAATACATACATCATAAAAAATAAAGTGGAGTCAGAACTGCATGTATTACGAAGTTGACGGCAATCATCTTTTTACTGTTCAAAGAACAGTTCCCAATTTATAGTACAAAGAATACACATGGATACACAGATACTTTCAAATTATGTTACAATTGCATCCTCTCAAAGTTGTAATGATTGACAAAGCAATTTATTCTAGACTGAATGACATCAAAGGTCGATATGGGTCTAATCAAATTAACCGTTCGATCGGCGTGATGAGAAGCCGGCATACCAGCCGGCCGGTCTTCAAAATTTGCGGCCGACAGAAACCTGCCCGGCCGGTTCCAATCCACAATTTACATTTTATAGGCAATGTCACTGCTATTTTTTCTTTTTAGTATAGAATGCAGAATTTCAAAAGATGAAACAGCAAAAACAGTTGGAAAAATTCAGCATCACAGAACCATTGCCTTTTTTGTTGTGAATCAAAGATGATTTATATTATGTTGATAATCATATTCGAATCATATCATGGTATTAATAGCGTTGAGCGAATGGTCACCTAAGACTTCTCGAAAGCTTTCGACACAGCGAGAAAATCAAAGTTATTCGAAAACCTGAAGAATTTTAAAATTCCAGACCAAATCTACAATTGGATTGCTGACTTTTATATGTCACGTAAGCAGGCAACTAAGATGTATTGGCAAATGCATGGGCACTGAGATGCATGCAACAAACATCAATGCAGGCGTGGTTCAAGGATCAGTAATTAGACCAAATGCATTCTCCACGATGCTATCGGACCTGAAATCAACCATCGCAGGCAGCATCATAATTAAATATGCAAATGACACATATCTGATTGTATGTAGTCTACCGCCGGAGAATTTCGAAACAACTACAGTAGAATTACAACACATAAAGGAGTGGGCACTAAATTAAATATCAACCTAAATAAATCAGAATCACAATCTTTCAAAGACCCAGAACCAAAATGGAGTCACCACATTAGAAGAAGAACAGAATTGACAATCCTTGGTGTAACCTTCACACAAAAACTACATGGATGCTGTCGGGAGCAGTAAACTGAAAAAAAGCAATAAGAGCATATACGCAATGAAGATGATGAAAATTTGAGGAGCTAAGCAGTATGCACTCCATCAGATGTACTCAACAATGATAATCAACAAGATTTTTTATGCTGCTCCCAGCTGGTGGGCATTCACAAACGTAAATGAAAGGAGGATGAATGAGCACTGAAGCGAGGAGTACGAGGCACGGTTACAGCAAAACAGCGGATGCAAGTTTAATAGTTGAGAAAGGTGAGAAAAGACTGTTTAACAAAATCATGCAGCACCGGGGGCAAGTGTTTCATCGACTTCTCCCGTGGGAAGCAGCACATCGCAGGAGCCTCAGACCTAGGCTGCATCAACTGCGGAGAACGACCATCAATGCGGTCAACGAAAAGAACTTCATCCATCGAATGATTCATAGTGACATTACTTCTTATCCTCTCCCTTGAATATCTGAAATCGTTATGCGTCTGTCATTTCGAAATATAGTATATTACTATTATTATTTTTATTGTCACATAGCCAGAAGGCCTATTGCAGCCTGATATTACATAGCGTTTTCACACATGGACTATCATTAAAATATTTTGACTAAAGATCTGAAAACATTGAGTGAAAAATTCTATTTGACTGAACAAACTGTCTAAGAATAATGCTACAGCAGCTATCAGTTAAATTGAAGTGATACATGCACTGTAAGCGGTAAAAAAATAAGTCTCAATCAAGATAAATTTTCGAATTTAACGAATTTCCAGCTTTATATTGCTATAAACATGAAAGCACATGTACTTTTATGCTTGACATTTCAAAAGTCATGTTTTTTCATTGAAGATGCTCCTGAAAATCCTTATACAATACATGTATGTGCAAGAGTTGTTTCACACAAAAATTGCAAACGGTTCGGCATTATCTGATTATGCCAGCGAACCAGTCAATATTTTGATGTCATAATTTTCATGATGTCTTGTGAAATTCAAAAATTGTTCAATTTTTGTCGTTTTTTTGTTCCTTGTTTTCTTGAGCAACTGGCATCGAGTTCTGAACTTAGCAAACTACAGATTTCAGATTCATGCACTTTCAAGTGATTTGCTTTGATATTTCATAAGTCGAGTACAGAAATGCTAAATCACGCTTTGGTATAATTTTGACCATTTTAATTTCTGACGACGGTCAGATCAATCATCAGTAGATAGTTTGATTTTTCATGTCGTTCCCGGACTACAATTGTTGTTTTGATTAAATTATGTTCTTATATTTGACAAACATGCTTCCAAATGTTGAAGAGATTAAACAGAATTCTTCTTGCAACATCATTCAAAGTACAATGCAATATATAACAATATCAAAATATTAAAAAAATTATTTCAAAATATATTAAAAGACAGATGTTCGCAAACAATGCAAACATCGAAAACGACATTTGAGAGTGATGTAGAGCAATAGGTGACGCGAAAATCGCATTCGGTTTCAAAGTTATTTATCTAAAAAATAATTGGTTTTGTGATCATGAAATTTGTTTTTGTGCTGTACTGAAGACCCGAAGGTCTTTTTCTTGGAATTTTTTGTAGTTGCGTGCGTGTACATGTATGCTGGAATTCAATCCAGCTTTCGAAAATAATGGCAGGTGGCGGAAATGTAGTGGACTTTCCACTGTTTACAAATCTATTTTGGTAGAACCAAGTCAGAGTCAAAAATGTTTATTTCCAAGAACTCTATATTTCAAAGAATAGTTATTTCTCTAGTCATCGTTCGCAAGTCGTTTGCTTTTTTGAGAGACTCCGCGATGAATTTCACCAGTTTTGGAGTTAAAATATTCATCAATTTATTGAATTCGGTTGTATTGTTACAGTTGCATAACAAAGGCGCTGTTTCTTGTCGAAAATTTTAATGTAGTGAACATTCTATCATGAAATGACACAGAGTCTCCACTTTTGAATTATCACAAAGCTCACATAAATGCTCTTCATAGCTGCCAGTTACGAAATCCAATTTGTGATATTTTGTTCGAAATTTAATAGTACATACATTTTGATGTCATTGTATTCAATATCAAAATTCAGATGATTTCATGTCATTCTCAAAACCACATAATTCTAAGTAAATCAAGACAGAATGACTCTTTTGCTGTAGATATCCATTTTTCTCTAACGTAATGAGTCACTCCAGTTTTGCAATTCTCGAATATTTTTCTTTATCAGCCTCTAACTGTTCGTCCCATAGATTTGTCAGGCTGAGTTTTGTAAGTAACTGCCTTACTCGCCAGCATCATGCATATCTACTATCATAACCATCTGAAATCATATTGCGATTAATTGCATCATATACTTCTTTTATCAAACTTCTTTCATTTCTCGCAATTACTTTTATCCAAAAACAAGTAGCTGCCTTCGAGAAATGAGCATCCATAGGACATATTCTAAATACATCAATGAGAGAATAATTAAGAATAGCTTGCTTTAAATGGTAATGTCTTCTATAAAATTGATGTTGAATTTGATCAAAAATTTTTAGATTATTAAAGAAACAGAATTCTGCACAGTACTTCATTTTTGATAGCGTAATCATCTCAAATGTATTTAAAATATCTCCAGTAACTTGTCCGAACTCTTTTAGTTGGTTAGGTGCCAGATAAGAGGCTTGCTTTCCATTAGCAATCAATTGCTCCAAATAAATTTTGTTACTTTTTGATATCCACATTCCTAAATACATATATTTGTCAACTACTTCTATGGATATCATTTTTTCAACAAGAACGATGTCAATTCTGTCTATTTTAGTAGCTATATTGTGATTCATGATTTTAGTCTTATAATTAATGCTAAGGCCATTATCTGTGCAATATTTATAAAGAATTTGCTTTCGCTCATGAGCAGTATATCATCCACACATGTCAGTAATGACAGTTCCAAATCAAATAGTCTTACTGAATCAATCGTGTCTTTGTTATCATAAAGTTGGTGGTAGAACATCTTCCTGTGGAATACCATTTTCAAGTTTAAAGGATTGCTTCTTTGCCGCAATGTAAAATTTTGTATTCTTTATTGATGATGGTGATAACGATCAATGACAAAATGTTACTTTCGGGCATCAAACATTTTAACTCATCAATCAATCTCTTTTTCGGAATGGAATCAAAAGCCTTCGACAAATCAATGAAACATAAAAATAATGGCTGTTTTATATTCTTACAAATTTGCATAATTTCCTTGATAATTAGCACGTTATTCAATTTTGAACTTCCCATTTTAAAACAGGTTTGGTTCTTCGTAATAACGTTATTTTCCATCAACCAATTGTTGAGTCATATATTTATAATTCTCGTCAGAATCTTTTCTATGCAGGATGATAGTTTGATATATCGATAAGAATTTGATCAGCTCTATTTCCTTTTTTGAATATTGGTGTAATCCAACTACTTCTCCAGGAAATTTTATCAACATTGTTCAATACATAACTATACAGCGTTTCTAGAGTTTCACTTGTCTCGTCTTCACATACATGTAATGTTTCATAAATTATTTTATCAGGACCACTTGTTTTCTGTGACTTGGATTCTTTAGGAGCATTTATAATTTCAGTTCTTGTAATTTTATTATTTAGCCTATCAACATTTACTTGGCCTTGCAATATTTTTGGTAGGCTTTTGCAAGACAAACATGCATTGTTTGATAACTGAGTCACTCATTAGCCACCATAAAAATCTGAAGCCTTTAATATACTACATATGCGGTTAGTTTTTTAACAGCTTTATTTTCATTTATCAGTTGCCAATATCCTTTATGATCATTACTTTTTCTTGCATTTCTTAAATTTTTTAAGTTATTTCTATTTTTCTGTCTTCTATCTGCTTTTACTTTTTCATTTAAGATTCCTTTACTTTCCATCGGTCTGCATGAATTTTCATCTGTTGGAAATTCTTTCCATTGAGAAACATTCTTCCTATAACATTTTCTAAATTTTCGTGTTTCACTTGAAAGAATAACTTTTCGAATTGGCCTTTCAGTACTTTTCATGCAAATCGAATCAATTTTACTTAGCTCACTATAGATATTTTCAACCGAAAGATCATTTTTCAAAATTTGTTTGTTTAGACCTTTACATTTTTCGATAGACTTTTTATGATTAAAGCTATTTTTCAAATCGTTTTTCCATTTATGAGGTTTGATTACCTTGGTATGATGGCAATCCTGATCAGGTTGATGATTTTGTTCTTCAAATTCTGATATTAATTGAATTTATAATTTTATAAGCATTGGAGAGTGATTCGTATAGGGAACCGGTTCCATCATTTGAAAGGAATTAAGATTATTTACCATTGATTCCGATATAAGAAGGAAGTCAATTACTGATTTAAGTATCTCGTTATTTTGAGTTCCATAATAAGTTCATCTACCCTCAGAATTATTTTCTAACCTACCATTTGCAATTATCAAAGAAGTTTTATTACAAAAATTAATTAAATATCGGCCCATCGGATTTATCAAAACGTCATCTGACTTTCTTTCTGGAAGTGTACAACTGACATATTTTGTTTCATTATTTATGAGATTTGACACCAGTAATGTCGTTTTGCCATAGATAACTCAAAATTTCCTCCTATGTATCCAATGCAAAAGGACAACAGTAATGTAATATTGCAGTTCAGATATCTGAACCGCAATAAGCTATAAGGCTGAGGGCCGTCAGGCACGAAGCCATAGCTTATTGCGGTTCTGAGATCTGAATTGCAATATCATTGTATTGAGGTTATCTATGATTGAACCATAATATGCTAAACAGGTATATTGCGGTTCAATATTTTAACATTGAAAGATATACGAACCTAAACACAATGACGGAAGCACACCAGTAATGACGGAAACAGACATCAAAGGTGACTTCATCTGCCAGCTATGAATAGATATCTAAAAAAATGTAAATTATCAAATAATACAAAGCAATCATCAATTTCATATACTACATGTGAGAATCTTATGTTTTTCCACCAACACACTGTATTTCTTCTACCTCTGTTTTCGTTTCATCATTGTGTCATTCTTGCAAATAAAATGTTGAAGTGTCATTGATGAACCATCTGAATTCGATAGGGGATGGCTTTTTTATATATTTTCCTTCAAACTATGAAGTGCATGAAGTTTCTTACCGAAAAAATATTGGTTACTTGTATGAATCATGTACTCGCATCACTGTGTACAACCTCTAAGATATACCTTTCATGGTTCATTTCCTCTGTTACACGAAAATTTGGTATTGCTCCTGTAAAATTTGGCATCTGCAATATAGTATTTGATTTGATGAACAAAGTCTCCCGTCACTGATAATATCAAAATACAAAGAGGATTGTTGTCAATAGATAGGCGTGGCCAAGAGATATTGACGAAAGAACCATTGAATGCATTTCTTCATTGCTCGAATTAATAGCTCTGAAAAGAGAGCACAATTTAGGGTTTGAAATGCTGGAAAAGTTCGATGAAAAAGTTTCAAGTGACAGAGTCCTGGAATTGTTGAAAATGGATTCTCGTTATGCGATGATCGCAGCGAAAATAGTGGACAATTTCAAAGCATCTGCGACCAGTTTTTCGTGCGATGGTAATTTTGTATTGCTCTGAATATAAATACAAATATAATGATGTTATCTTGCACATTTCAATAAATTATCATCACATCATCTGATCAACTGCCTACACATTCATTTCCATATTGTGAACATGTGCTTGGATTTGTTAATAAATTGTTCAAAGAATCTATAGCTCTGAATGCGTCATTGAGCTAAGACGGCTGGTTATGAAATGATCTTGAAGTGGAGCCTGAGCTTTTTCTTTGATATCGAATGGGACATTGATATCTTAGAAAAACCTGTCTATGAATTAATGATTTCAGACACCAGTAATGACGGAAATAGACATCTCATAAATAATATGACTATTGTATCGATATGACACCAGTAATGCTGCCATTGATATCGTCTCGTGCGCTAA
This sequence comes from Prostheceraeus crozeri, assembly GCA_907163375.1. Lineage (NCBI taxonomy): Eukaryota > Metazoa > Platyhelminthes > Polycladida > Euryleptidae > Prostheceraeus > Prostheceraeus crozeri. The sequence continues at coordinate 39,401 of CAJQUW010011894.1, read as the reverse complement.
CGCGCACTCGTCGATATGGCAGCATTACTGGTGTCATATCGATACAATCGTCTTATATTGCCAATACGACCATTGAAATCACCGATCACTATTATATTTTCCATTTTAAATTGGATCATGTACTGCTTAACATTTTCATATATTTCTCTGTCTTTGTATTTTGAATCTCGGCTATCTACATAACGTATAGCTAAGTGCAGATATCTCTGGTCTTCCAGTGATCTTAGTGTATTATATATGAAAAAAAATATCACACGGAAATTTTTATGAATTCCTAGATGTCTAAGTATCACATATGCATACATGTAGTTTGAAGAGCTGGGGTTTAACGGAAAGGGTCTGTTAGTGTGTCGCTAAGCTCAATGAAATATTTCAAAATTTTGCGAAATGGAGGCTTGGATTAGAGGTTTGTTTATTTCTTTTATATATCTAATATGCCATTGTCCATTGATGCTGATACTCTGTGCGGAATTCGCCTAGTGGTATGTAATGCTCCATAACCTGCAACAGCAATATTTCACCATCTCTGTACTGATTGAATGGCGCAGAATTCTCTTTAATCATTGAGCAACCCCGAAGGCCCTGTTTGATTCTTGATGCTGCTATAAGTGCTCTCATTCTTCTCCAGACTGGAAATCATAAATAAATGCACAATTTCTAGTTGACAAACTTTGAATGCCATGAGAATTAGACGAACCATTGAACCATTGATGCATTTCATCAAGCTTGAGTTGTGCATTGTCTTGAATATGATAATATGTCATGCTATATTTGAAGAATGTCGAGATTCAAACTTTTCTTGTTTTCCATGCCTGTCATTGGGATCTGAGTAGTAAGTTAGGAAACAACAATTTGACACCATTGATGTAGTGGCATAAACAGAATTGATAGAAATTCACACCGTCTTCATGCGCTAAATAACTCTAATCGAAATGAATGGATTTGGATATTTCCATGGACTTCTGCATGGTTTTCTATAGAATTTAGAAATCCATGGTTATTGCCTCATATATTCCGTGTATTATGTACACAACAAAAGAAACCATCAAATATCACACTCTGAATTACGAGTAAAACTATGCGTTATGATAGAGATCATGCGATATTTTCAAGCATTATCTTATAACAAACTCCGGCCTGCGGCCGTCGTTTGCTATGTTGGTAATGCTTTCAAATATCGTTTGATATCCTATACAACAACAAACAATCAGGAATATCTTTTAAATTTTTTTATTTCGTACTTTTTAATATGAGTATTTGGAGATCTCCTTTTTCTTTCTTTCTTTCTTTCTTTATTTATTATACGAACAGATTCAAGTGACATTTATGTCCGAAGACTTCAAGGGCACTTTCTACAGTGAAACAGTCATCAAAAGTCAAAGATTAAGGGTCAACAGGACAAGGGAAGCAGAAGAAGGATCAAAGCTCAAGATAAGTAGGCAATGCGCAGGAGTTCAACCTTCAGGTGTCTCTTGAAGGATGAAATGGATGAAGTTGTCTTAAGGCTTGTCGGCAGGTTATTCCAGATACGAGCAGCCGCAATCGGAAAGGCACGAGCTCCGACGGTCCTCAGGCGGGAGGAGGGGATCAACAGGTCATCATTGGAAGCGGATCGGAGATTACAGCGTGTGGGATTGCAGGACACAGATTGAAGCATGGAGCACATGTAGGAAGGAGCTGAACCGCGAATGCATTTGAAGGCGAAAACTGCCAGGCGATAGGTAATCCTATAGCGAATCGGTAACCACTGAAGGGATCGTAGTAGAGGGGTCACGTGGTCGCGGGAGCTGGTATTGAACAGAATTCGCGCACCTGCATTAAGAATTGATTGAAGCTTGCAGAGGGAATTGTCTGGTAGGCCATAAAGTAGACTGGAGCAAAAATCGAGCCGGGAGTGAACGAGGGAAACCATGAGAGTGTTTAAAACCGGTAGAGGAAGGAAGCGACGGAGTGAGCGAAGCTGGCGAAGTGCACCAAAACATTTGGAGACCGTGCTAGAAATGTGGTGTTGCATGGACAGACAGGGATCAAGAATGACCCCGAGATTGCGGATTTTGTTAGTCGGAGTGATGGAGTCTTGTTGTCCGATAATAATAGGAGACTGTGGAACAAGATTGCGGCGTCTTTTAGAGGTGAGCCACATGATTTCAGTCTTACTGGCGTTAAGCAAGAGACGATTGCTCGCTAGCCAGTCGTGAACAGCAGATAAGCAGTTGGACATCTTGTTGGAGAGGACATGGATCTGGGATGGATGACAGGAGCCGTAGATTTGGATATCATCAGCATACATATGGTAGGAAAGACCATGAGATGTGATAATATTGGGAAGGTCAGACGTGTACAGGAGAAACAAGATAGGGCCAAGCACGGAGCCTTGAGGGACCCCATGAGACGACGAAACTGGAGATGAAGTGGAGGTGTCACACACTACAGAATAGGATCGATCCGTAATAAATGATGCGAACCAGGAAAGGACCTGTCCATGCAGGCCAAACGAGACTTCGAGGCGACGGAGAAGTATGTCATGGTGGACTGAGTCAAATGCAGAACTGAGGTCGAGGAGGGCAATGAGGGATAGGTCGCCATTATCCATGGCTAACAAAATGTCGGAGGATACTTTGAGGAGGGCTGTTTCAGTCGAGTGAAAGGAACGGAAAGCTGATTGGAGACTCGGGAGAAGGCTATGATCGCTGAGATGACGTAGAAGCTGACGGGTCACAATGCGCTCGAGAACTTTTGAGAGGGTACATAACTTGGAAATCGGTCTGTAAGAAGATACTTCAGAGGAATCGAGATTACCTTTAAGGACTGGATTGATGACAGCTTCCTTCCAGAGACGGGGAAATGTCCCACATGTAAGGGACATGTTGAAAAGAATGGTAATGAACGGTGCCAGGATGTCAATGTTGCACTTGAGGAGATCAGTGGGCAGGCAGTCACGGGAATTGTGCTTGTTGGGAAGTGAAGCTATGGCTAGTATGACATCATGAACGGTGAGGAGTTGAAAAACACTGAAGGAGCAGTCAGATGGAGCCTGCGAGAAATTAGGAGGTGTGTGATTCAGAGTCCTGTCGTGAATGCACTGTACTTTCTCGACGATGTGCTGATGGAATAAGTCGGCTGAGATGTTCACACCAGGGTTGGCGTGGAGACGACCCATGATGGAGTTGATAGATTTCCACATCAATCGAGGATTGCCTTTCTCACATTCTGTCTTGGCCTTCCAGAAAGTCTCCCGCTTTTGAATAGTAAGTTTCTTGTATGATAGACGGACAGCTTTTAGCTCAGCAGAAGCAAGCTGAGCTGAAGCAGGATCGCTGATGATGAGACGTTTGACTCGTCTCTCAAGACGTCTGGCATGTCGTTTCACTTTCTTGCAGTCATCATCGAACCAGGGGTCCGAGGCTCGCGAACGGCAACGCACAGATCTCATGGGAATTTCGGAGTCAAGGGCACTGGTGATCTCATAGTCGTAAAGTTCTGCGAGGTAGTCAATGTCAGATGTTGGAGGTGAGGATGGACAAAAATTAAGGCTGGAACTGGAGAGAATTGTGCGTAGATTTTGATTGTTCAAAGACGTCCATGGGCGTGAAATGATGGTGCGATAAACAGGTAGAGGTCGGGGGAGAGATGTTGTCCACGTGACAAGACAGTGATCAGATAGTCCAGGATCATCAACAACAACCTCAGGTGATGGTAAGTCGCATCTTGATGCAATGATGTCGAGAGTCCCTCCGTGATTATGGGTAGGGCCAGTTACACGGCATTCTAGACCATATGCTTGGAACAGGCTGAGAAGAGTCTTCGAATGGTAGTCATCATGCTTTTCAACATGAATGTTGAGGTCACCCGCGATGAACAAGGGCTCATTGGAGATAATGTAAGTCTCGAGAATGTTGGAGAGTTCGGTGAAGAACTGCGATGTGACAGGGCCAGTTCGATATATACAGATGATGACGGCTGATGCGGATTTACATGAAAGTCTGACGCAGAGAGATTCAAAAGTCACCGGAGTGAGAGTGGTCAGTCTGGCGATCTTCACAGTGCTGAGGAAAGATAGCACGGCTATGCCGCCGTGGTTGGTATGGAGAGAATCCGCACGCTTTCTAGGACGTGGGCGATCAAGCACTGTCAGGCCGGCAGCGCGCAGGAGTTGCAGACTGACAGAATCCGAGTCATGCCAAGTCTCGACTAGGAAGAGAACATGAATGGAGCGGTCGCGTAGTAATGCGGTTACATCATCCACCTTGCTAGTGAGGGAACGCACGTTAAGAAGTCCAAGCGTCAAAGACTGGTGGTGTGGCTTGCTGTGTCGATCAGGGCGATTTGCAGGCTGTGGGATCGGAGGGGCAATGGGCGGAAAAGCACAGTTATGAGTGTTTGTTAAGTTTCCAAAAGCAGGCTGAATGCCCGTGGGCATGGGGCATGCGGCATGCCTTCGTGTTCGCAGTAAATGAAGGAACCACAACTTTCGTTTCGTAACACGTGGAATGCTGAGAGGAGCCGAGGTGCGGAGATTAAGGAGTTGTTCACGCGTGTAGCACAAAGGAGGCGAAGACATGAATGCGGTATAGGGGAAAAGTCACGGAGGCCAAGTTTAGAGCAGAACGACTTAAAATTGAGAAGGTGCGATAGCGCAAAACAGCTGATGCTATAAATACCGATGAAACAGATGATGGTGATGACGTAGCACTCTTCACAGCATAAGCAAGGATGAGCGCATAACTAGGTCAGCAGAACCATCAGATATCTGGGTTGCAGCTGTCAATTATTTTATCCACGTTGGAAAATCAGTCCGGAGTCACACAATCACGGATATCTATGCACAAAGTGACAATTCTCTCGGGTCGCAATGTTAAAGCTCGACGCCGGGGGCCGCTGACGCGACAAGAAAGTGTTTTAGTTCAGATGATAAAAAAATTCAAAATCAGCTGATCGCCAAACAGGCTCAGAACATGGGAAATTGACGGAGATTTTAGAGGATGAAGCACTGAGTCACTGAACACATGGATGACATAACTTGATTTTAAAAATCACGGCGAATCAGATGATATAAACAGCTTTCATGGACGCTCAGCAAAAGAGGATAAACAGAAACACTGTAGATTCAATGAACGATACAGCGAGAGACACACAACCGTCTCGGCTGAACGCTAGAGCAAACTTTGATCAAACTTTCAATATTTAGCATTGAAATCATAAATGTCGACATAATGTACATAAATGTCGAGATTGCTCCCGCGATTGATATTTTTATTAGCTTTTGTGTGAAGACCGTAACAATTTTCAAGCACGTGCATCGAACGAGTTACGCATGAAACTCAGATAAGCTTAATGGCTGTATAAACTCAAAACAGTCGCTCACTTTTCCTCGCTGAGCATGTTGAATAGTTGGATAATCTAACCTCGCTGACAAAACATAGATACCGGCATCCATCCCGGTCAACTTTCAACTCGGCGAATCGAAAGTCGTCGATCGATTATTGATAACGAAATCTGTTCTTCAGTGTTTATCTCTCCAATTACATGATTTACATAACAACACACTTTAGATGAAAGCAAGCACCTCAGGGTATGAAAAGGAATTTTTCTAGATTACCATGAATCAACTCAGCTACAAAATGTGATAAGAAATTAGTCATTTCCATGTATATTTTATGAAGTTCACAGAAGTCAACGTGGGAGATCAAGACATTCCATCAATAATAAAGGCGCCTTTCATTTAACCATTTATTCAATGAATCACATACGAGTACGTGTTTGTTTCATTTATTGGCTCTGATGTTTCCATACTGACTTGCGGCGATCTTCCATCCGCTGACATGAATAAAATAAAATAAGAGCGCATTCATCCACGCACACTAACAGTGAGTGCCACATTAGCCACTTAGAATTCAGTACGACAGTTCGTCTGCTGTGAATATGTATAATTGGATAAATAATTAATGAAAATTTCCGTAAAACTATTTAAACTTGCTCACCAAATTGTGGAAAATGATTCAGTTTTTGCCTGCGATACAATAAGCCGTAACTTTGTCTGTTTTCGGGCGGCAAAAAAATCAAAATACCAAATCTCAAATTACTTTATCTGAACTGAGACGAAATGGCAAGACAATGATATGCATTTTGATCCATTGGAAAATTTTGAAATTTATTTTTTGGTGATTGACGTTTTTGCCTTTGTTTTGGAGACTTATTATAGTCGTTTGAAAAGACTGTAACATTCAAAGACCGAAAACTTCTCTATCATTCCTGTATGTTAACTTTTGAAACCAACTGCACCTTTTCCACGTCTATTTCAGATCTTTCCAAATATATTTCAGATTTCTCTAGCTGAATTTCAGATATCTGTCAGCAGCTCAACTTTGTCATGACAAGATCTTAAATTCAACTGGAGATTCATGTGGATCATATCTGAAATTCATTTGGGCAGATCTGAAATCGATTTGGAACTATCTGAACCATCTGAACTAGAAATGGAAGATGTGTATCCTCAGCGAAGATGTCGGACAATAGGCCAGAAGCTAGAGGCTATCATAGATATTTTTTTACTCATCATAGATATCTTTAGTGACCAGATATCTCACGAGTTTACAGTCTTTATGTCTTCCAATATGGTCGCTTATGAATGCTGCGTGGACTGTGTGCTTATACTTTACTTGTTCATCAACACATGTATAATAAAGCTTAACTTTCAAGCTAATAAGCAAACTCCAAAATGAAGTACATTATTTTTGCTCCAGATCTTTCACATTGCATGAAAATATACCCCTATTGTAAAGAAAGACTCACGTTGTCCGAAACTGTGTCTGTGTGATAATTAAAAATGCTAAGAAAATGGCACAAGCCACTGGTGGTGGTGGCAAAGGAATGTTCAAAAATCCGCGGACGGAACTCGCATTGTTACGATCGAAATTTAATCAAAATAATGATGAAATTAAGAGTTTTAGATCCAATTTATTGGTACGTAGCTGCCTCGGCAGTGGAAGCGCTCAAATTATAAGGCCTATCAAAAAAATCAAAATTTTCTAAAATTTTCCATAATTTTCCAATTTTTTCCATAATTTTCCACGGAAAATTTTCATCACTATCACTAACCCACACTGAATGATTCTGTCTTCAAAAATAGCACTGGAAACAGTACTATGCTTGACGATATTTTTATTGTTCAAGAAAATCGTTCTCTGTTTGCGAGCTCTACGATCCCATTTTATCGTTGAACCATATATAGATGTGAACAATAGCTGCAGTTCCATGTTGCAATGCCCACCAATTTAATTGAAATATAACGTTTGCTTAATGTGCTGCACACGTCTTACTATGACTTTCTCTACATTTACATGTTTACTAGGCAAGGACTAACAAGCTAAGGTAATGAATCTACTGGGATCATTAAACATCAAATCGAATTCTTGAACTGCCTCGATGCATCAGAAATTCAAATTTGCTAGATTAGCTAAAATAATAATTTCTTGTGGCTCTCACTATCTCATAATGTAAAGGGTCAACATAAAGTAACTCAATTTATGGTTTGCAACCAATTTTGTGAAGGTAGTCTCCGGCGGCGAAATTCGATGCAAATTTTGTAAGTTTTGGGAGAATCACCCATTTAAATTCAAGGAAGTCAGATCAAGTTCAGTACAAAATTCAAATGGTCAAAGTATATGTAAGCTTACACTGTAGATTGTGATTTGAGGCTTGATGATGAAAATCTTCTTCAAAGTCTACATTTTGAGACGATTTCATTTTCTTATTAAGGAGATCGCTCTCTTTTTAGATGGCTATAAAATATTTCTCTGAGACAAAGATTGCAGCACCGATCACCACAGGTATAGGGGCTGCTATGATAGACAACTTTCCATTTACGTGCAATGTCACACTTAACAACTTGGCCATTGAGAGTCCATACTTTGATGGATGAGTTTCATTCATACGACTTTGTATGATTGCGACATAGTGTCTTGAAATTTCCTCCTCTCACTCCATAATACCTTCATTCTTCTTATCCTTCTGTAGTAATAGTTGCTTCATGAACAACTGATTTTTGTAGACAATTTTTATTTGATGCGGCAATTGCATGAACTAGAATTTCGTTCTTCGTTTTTTGTTGCTTCATATATGCACATATATGAAGATATATATAGCAAAATCCAGGAAATTTTGTGTTTTTTGGATTGATTCTTGGCTTTTGCATTTTGTGACCAAGATATAGGTCTATTGTCAATTTTCTACACACCATTCAATTGGTCTTCGTCTGGTCTAGCCGAAAATGTCTTTCATTTCACGTTTCATGCGGGATATTTGGCATAAAAATTAATTTGAAATTCAAAAACATCTCATTTTTTGCATGGTCACACCAAACATACATTTTTTGGATTCCTGTACAATGGGAAATAACAAGATGCGGATAACCGAATGCACAGGAGAGATCAGCGACAGTATGGCATATTTTGCTGATGAATAGTATTTACGATTATTCATTTCTTTTGTGCGTCTGTTAGGCCTACATGTACATGCAAATGTCTTCCGTATCTGTTTTTGGAGAGGCCTAGACCTTTCATGGAAGCAGATGTCTCATCAAGCACGCTTAAATTCAAGTCATTATCGATTCTTTATCATCACATTATTTGAAAAAAGCTACCAATTTCGTCGGCAGAGCTTTGATGAGCTTTATACGTTGAATGCTGTGAAGATCTATCTATCAGGCCTATCGCGACTCCGTCTTATAAAGCAATCACACTGAAACTCCATGAGACATAGGCTACTAAGACAAACTCTGAACGAAACCTAAGATCCAACCATAAAGCAACCGAAAATTTCTACTAAACCAGCCCTAAATAAATTCTATAAACTAATAATACTAATACGTAAACTCGTTTTCATTCTAAATTAATTTTCGCGTAAACTACGTGATAAGAAGGCAGCAATTCGAAGACGATGTGGCCTAAATGGATTCACCTACATCCTTGTCATAGCACTTATTCATGGATATCCATACTCACCCTAAACTAAAGCATGCATGAACCCATAGATTTAAAATTTAAATTTCAAAAATATAACTGTCAAAAGAATCTCATGTAGTCTACCGATACAGCAACTGCCGTAAATCCAATAAATAAAATTAATTGGATATGTACTATAAATTAAACAAGCATAAATAGGACATACATGCATACCAGTAAAAATCTACGTAAGGGATTTTTATCCCTACGTCCAGTGGAGACAGTTGTGTCCCCTCTATTTGTCATGCCCTCAGCATGACTATTGAAGTAAAAAAATAAATGAAACATGTGTATAAGAATATATTATTAGCCTTCGGTCAGATTTTGAGTGGACAAAAAGGGGACCACTTTTGTTGAATTTTACCATATATGCTCATACATCTACATATACTTACAATTAATGAACAATCGAACATTAAAAAAAGCAGACAGAGTATAGGCCTATGTGGGCTGCATTATTGTGTAGATTTCGAGGCATCGACCCTGCTGATACAGTTATTGCAAAATCCCTTTGGTAGTCTCAGCAGTGCATATGCATGCATATACGTGAGATGAAACGTTGGCCGTCATTTTTTCATGGTTGAAAATTAGAGTGTATTTTCGTAACTTCAAAATGTTCAATTCTTTCTCACAAAAGACGAGACGCAAAGTGTTCATTGCATAGCTTCTGTCACGCGGTGGGACTATGGAAGTGATCTGTGTTTACTTATTTACCGAATCTATCAACCTCTGTTTATATTATCGCAATAGTCAAACACAAATATCATGCCAAATGCCAGTTGCGAAGACTTCATTTGAAAACTTGTTGCTTGATGTGGATGACATTATGCAAAAATGTGCTGTAAATTTAGGAATTTATTTAGCATGTGAAACAAACTTAAATTACATCTAAAAATACTTTTTCAGACTTATCATTGATAACAGATAGTAGAACACACCATCATAATAATAGAAGAGTACGGAAAATCATTGACTATGATTGACTTCAAAATCATATATTTTGAAATCATCTGTATAGAGTTGATGCAGATATGATGCATACAGATGATGTTAATTTACCAGGCAGTGGAACTGTGTAGAATAGACAGGCAAAACAAGATAATAATAATAATCATATATTTGGGCATTACCTCAATAATATGAATCGTGAGGCATCAAAATTTCAATCGAACGCATAATGAAGTTAGAAATCAACAAAAATCAAAAATTAACAAGTCATAAGTTCAAGAAAATCCACTATTAGCGAATCGTATCATGCTTGTGAGGAGGGCCTTTTGTCTAATTGATCCCGAAATCTTTGGCATTCTGTATGTGTTTGAGTATCAGCTAAGTTCTGGTTTTAAATAATGCAGGGATGGGAATTATCTGTGACAAGTTTACTGAATAATCGGAGACCCATTATCAGTCGGCAATATTGAAGAGGAATAGTCAAGAATTCTCAAGTATAATCAAGAAGAGATGATCAAGTATTCTGAATAATGATAATAATAATGTATATTTGATTATGTCTCAAATGGAAATCGAAAGACTGCAACAGAGGCGGATGGCATCACAAATTATTCCGAGTCCCTTTCATCTCTCACATCGTGTTACCAACCTCCGGGAAGCTTGACATCCATTTTAATAGAACATTATTTCGAGGAAACAACTTCGCTGTGACGATGACCAAGTTCACTGGTAGCAATTTTTGACATAATTTGAATAAATTCTGTCATTTCCGTTGTCCCGTTGCTCCTTTGCATTTTTTATGACTCCAAAGCAGTGAAAAAGTGATCAAAATGCGGGGAGATCAGCGCGATTCTAATGGCACTACTCTCAACCTTGTGCGATGCATAGGACGCCCGCAAATTGCATCTATAAATAAAAAAGAAAATTTTTATTTTTTAAAAATCGCTCCGGCGATAATGGGTTAAAGTAGCAGATATTTGTACAAATCGCAAAATATATAAAAGAATTTATAAACTCACACCTGTTTCGCTCCCAGTCGCAAGGAGTGAGCCGGAGAATTTCATTAATTGTGCAAGCAATCCTCATACCATCACTCTTCGTGAACAATACAGGTCAGCTTAAGTTTATAAAAAGCGCCATCTAATGCATTATCACACTATATGATGCATCGATATGCAGCCAAAAATACTTTGCATTCTCATCGCGAAGAATGAAACATGTAGGCCCAACCGTTACAGTAGTTCAAACAATTCTCATGCCAAATGTTTGAGTTAACTTCTTCTGGTATTCGCCTTAAAGTTCTAAAAAACCGCTTTCCCAAAAATATGTGCCAAAACTTGACAAAGATTTCACAAAATTTCATAACCGATCGAATAACCCATGATTATTACTGCAGTGAAAGCAACCGTACCGATGGCAAATATTCAAATCCGCCTGAGCGAGCCCGATCGAATTACATACATTTAGAAATTGATTCAAAATAATTATAGCTCACGTTCCGCTTGTTATTATATCTCAATCGTTCATTTGTGTACCCACGATGGATAATCAAACTTATCACTACAAAAGCAAAATCTACAAGATCGAATCATAATGTTGATTTTGATTAGAAAGACTGCAGCACTATTTTACACAATTTTTTCACCTTCATACTACATGCATGTGTGAACGCGATCAATGATGCACCTGTTGAGAGTTAGTTGTCTGAATAGACTGCAGTGACGGCCGCGGGACCGATGATCTTGCATTTTTCCGCTTAAGATGGGGAAATGTCTGGCCTGGAATGCCACTTGCTCTGACATTTACCCTGCCTCGAAATTCCCAAAAATTCTGTGCAAAAGGATTCCCAAAAGAGTGTGTAACGCTTTTTGCGCTTACATGGGATCTGTTCCCCTTTACGCTTACCCGCTATTTTGTAATATCCCTGACTATCTGTGCAACAAGCTTCTTCGACTCGAGAGAAGTCTTCAAAATTATTGGTGACTCGGACTCTGGCCTTAAGCGTCCGTCTTTATTAGAAGCTGGCGACAAGCAGTGTAGTAATTTTTTCAAAGAAGTGTTGAAGTTTGAGGACCATCCGTTGAGAATTTTCTTTGATGAACGAGCTGATGTGATGTATAGAGATCGATGTGCATTGAAACGACCCAAGGCCAAGACTAAGCGTTTTTTAAGTTCTTTTACTAAATATTGTAAATGACTGATCTGTGTACTCTCTCTTTATAAGTCGATTAATATTTTATATTTATGCAAATATGCATGGAATTCATCAATGCGTTCACCGCCTCTGTGAAGCAAAATACAAAGTTTTGAATTTGAAAGTCTATCTGTTCGGGATCCGTGCTACCTAACATCGAAGAACAAAAATTCGCCAAATACAGTGACCTCTCACGCATATTAATGTACCTTCATCCCTATTTCCGTTGAATCTTCCATTCATTGTCAAAATCGGATCTTTGAAGGACATGGGCCACCTCATTACCAAATGTTCTCGTGATTCCAGGGAAAATCCATGTCTTCACTAAAGAGCTGCACTGGCAATTCTAGGGGGAAGCAGTGCAGCCATTCCGCAAGTCCGCCGAACGGAAGCGAACCCAATTCAATTTTTTTCATTGAACCTTTTTACTCTTTCAACTTTCACAATCTTCTCACAATTTATTTGTTTTTATAATTGCTTTGCTTTTTCAACTGAGGATGCAATTCAGTATTTAATTATATTACACTGTGTCTGCAAAAGACAGCATTTGCTAATTATCACAGGCGCACTAGCTTAGCGACATGTCAGTAGTTCGTCAAAGTTGTATTTAGTGAATATCTGTCGAACCTTAACTTTGTATGCTGATAAGTAAGTCGATGCAGTAGATGCAACTGCTTCTGTTACATGTGACGATTGAACAGCTGAAGATGCCGTTAGGGTTTCAGAAAGTGATACTTCTGTCTGAATTAACTCTTATATTGACAGACTTTAACCCTCAGACACCTGAGCTTTTTCACACCTTCTGAGACCTGAAGGGGTCCATTGGACCCCTTTTACAAATAGTTTGCAAGCTTAAATCGATATCAAATCATTAGGAAAGTTGATTTTAAGTAAAACAATGATGTTTGCGTGTAGCAAGTCGATGTAACTAATCCTTTGAGTGTCTTTCAGCTTTCTCAGTAAACCCATGCGATAACGTGGTGTTTTTGTAATTCAACGACATCTAGCATTGTACTGAGAGTCAGTTTTACGATATTACTGTCACCATGTAACCTCAGATAGTTGATTTTAATGAAATTGATGTACTCCATGCAGCATAATCATTATATTTGGCCATTTTTTCAAATTTATCCATGCCAATCGGAAATAGGCCAAAACTTAGCCATAGTTGCTGCATTTAGTACCTTAAAAATAGCTGTGGGGATCTGAAGCTCATCAATTACTGCTGTGAAAACTTTGGTAAGAGTCTGTTTTTAGTTTTGAACTATGAATATAATGATAGCTTTCATTTTAAAAACTGATTTATGCTGATTTGTTCATGCAGCCCAACCAGTCATGCACGATCATATGCGAAAACAAAATATCCACATTTTGCGATCTTCCAACAACGCACATGCACGAGCAAGATGAAAACATTGAATAAATGAATTTCACTCATTCTGCACCATCATGGGCATGTATAAAATCATTTTTCATCTGACAGTAAACATTCTGTTTTGGGAATTTCTACACCCTCTGACAGCTGAAGGGTCCAGAGGACCCCCTTGGCCTATGTACCAATCTACCATACTTCTACTGATTCAATTGAAATGACATAACACATGTAGATTCATTGTAGAATTTACATGGGAATTAGCGGTTGATATATCCTCAGCACAAAAAGTAAAATGGAAAAATATGGCTCCAGGGCCCATTGTACCCCCTCAGGTCTCTGAGAGTTAATGAGCATGACGAAATTAAGAAACCAGGAAAGCTTAAGATGTTGAGCATGTGTGTCCCTTCTCCTCATTATGTGTCCTTGACAGGTCTAATGGTGTACAATCTCGGTTGTACAACATATATGTCAGTCGTAGGATTACAATAGCCATGGGGCAAATCCATTTCGAATGACTGCTTTCGGATAGGAAATAAATCTCATTATTTTTGCTGCTCCAGCCGGTCTATAATTGAATTCAGTCTAATTTATTCAATGCAGCATTGGATATCCACACCACAAGAAGGATCTCAGAATGTTCGAACGAGCTTCAGCTTTATTGAATCAAATTATTTTTGCCTATCAACTTGATGCTCCGTGCACCATGCGACATTTTTTGAACTGCAGGCTGTAGAAGATATTTCTTCAATTTTGTATATTACATAGAGCGCAAGGAACGCTATGAGATCGTTTTCTGACCACTAATTGCAAAATGACAATTTCATTTATTTAAAATACAAAAATTGCATTTTCTTTCAAAGGTTCATTATACAGCGTGAGATTTTAGAGGAAAGCATTGAGAAAAATATTTCATCAGCACCATAGTTGGCTGTAGAATATATCACCAGTCAAAAATATCACACATGCTTTGACATCTTGAGATGAGTATTGTCAAATAAAATGATTTATAAGTTTAAAAAGGATAGCTGCTAAACTACAAACTTCGTTATGATCAATGCCCTAAAAATTCAAGTTGACAAATGTTGCAAGTGCTTCAAGCGTGCGAATTTTTAGTTCTCTGCCAAAAAGGTAGGAATTCTCTCGTACTTTTGCATTACATTTCAAAATCACTGCTACTTGAGTACTTCATACGAAATCTTTTACTGAGATGCGACCACGATTTCATTATGATTGTGTCACTGTCATGCCTAATCAACTCATTACCTGAATCCGCGGACTAAGATTGCTTAATGAAGATTGCTAAATTGCTGATGTTCAACGTAGTATGAGCATCTCGGTTGATGGATGTTAATCAAAGGAATTTTCATTATGATAGACGTACGTAGGTTTCGTTGTGATCAACAAGCAAAAACAACCTCTTCCTCGGTACAAAAATGAAGTTCCTTGTGCTTTTTAGTGTGATGTGTGATCAGTGTTTAGCGTCTTTAGTGTCTAGATTTGTGGTTCAACAGCATGCAGATAATTCACATCAATTTCACTTTGATTGACGTATATAAGTTTCGTTGTAGTAGACAAGCAAAATGCATTTCTCGTCAGTACGACAAAAACTAAAAGTTCGTGTGATTTTTAGGGTGATATTCGTGTTCACCATGTTTGAATTGCACTGAAACGTGCCGTAAAAAAATGTTCTTCGCTTGATTCAATTTTTCATACCGTGAAAGCAGTCAAATAAGATGGATTTGCCCTAATATCAACTTTTTTGTTTCTTTGTTTCTTTTTCTACAGTGTCGCACTGATAATGACACTGTTGAGATCATTCAGAAAGACTACAGGCACACGTATTTAAGTGTAAATTTGTAGCGCATTTATTCTGAAGGTTGAGAGGCACCATGGAAATAAAGAATATGACAGCTACATTGTGATATCTGACGAACGGCACAGTCTGCTTTATTGTTTCTGTCATTATTTGATCAGTACGAATTGTCATTTAATGATAGCTGAAGCAAGACCTTAATATAATATTTTGATTGGCATTTTGTTCATTTTCTGCTGATGAGAAATAAGTCGACAGATGCGTCCTAAAAGTAGGCGATAACAATTTGCATGAATGACAGGAGCTGAATCTGTCACTTTACATTTGTCTGGATGAGACTCATGACTTCACAATATTCCATTCAAGTGAAGATTTCCTTTTAGATTCCTTTTTGACCTCACCGATGTTTTCTGTTGCTTTTTAAAACGAATCCGCCTGACCTAGACTTTAGCGGCCTTCGTGAATTTTGGTTCTGTCGAAACTTCGAACTTTTCCACAAAAGATTTCTTATATTTGGCGGACAGGAATATTAAATTTAAGACGAATTTTTAAAAGTACATGTACTTCTCTAAGTGTGTGGGTATAGGAAGCATTTTTGTGCGATAACTTTCAAGACATTTCTATGCCAAAAGGCGTGTTCCAAGGCAATATACTGGGCATGATCCTTTTTATATGAAAGTAGAAAGTTTCAAGCCATTTTCACTAGTTCTAATTTTGTGTGTGATTTTAAGTGCGGAAGCATTTCCTGAGTTTCTCGTCTGAAGCTCAGCTTCATTGCAGGATGGGAACATTGTGAATAGGTTTTTTTGTTACTGTGGTATTGTGAATAGGATGGTCTTATCCGAATCATTCCCACTTGACATTTCGAAATCTAAAAATCTGGACAATGTTAGGAAGAAGCAGGCTGTGACAAACTCAATCATAATTCCAGATGCCCTTGGTATCCCAAAAATTTAGAAGCCAAAGATCTTTGCTATGTTTTTCACATCTAATCTGAAGCGGAATGCACCCAACTAACACACTATCAGCAAAGCATCAAAGCGAATGTTCAAAATCAGAGCTTTTTCAGATGATTTGATATTCAATGCTTATGGTGTACTTTTACATTGAGTACTGTTTAATGCACTGCCTTTGTTAATTCAGCAGACGTAAAATAACTACGCGTTTTGTGGATTTGAACCACCGACCTCTGCCATTCAGGGATTCATGATTTCACTATGAGGACCTGCGAAACTACGAGAAGATTCGATTCACTTCCCGAATCGGCTGCCAATTATTATTATTATTATTCGAATCGATTCGCATCAGCTGGCGAAAGATTGCTTAGATTGCTCATTTTATTTATAGTCTCTTGTGATGGATTCATAAAATTTCTAAACAAATGCATGATCTCACAGCATCCCTTGAACTCCCTTCTTCCTCCCCGTTTACCACATTCGGGCCATTTCCGAATGCCACTTTGTCTGACGGTTAGACGCTCTCGTTCATTTTTAACATATGCATGCCGTATTTTTAACTCAAGTTTGTGACTTGTAACTTCTGCAATACTTTTTGCTCTATGGGCTCGAATATTCAGTTTATGTGACTTTTAAAATGTGATTTGTGATTGTTACCTGTATTTGTGATTTTCATTTACTTGAAATAAACGCATATTATTATTATTATTATACTAAAATCGGTTGAAGACGTCGATTGCTAAATAAGGGATAGTCGAAGTAGCTGAGTCTACTTGCCATGCATGTTGTTCAGATGACCCGTGAAATGTTCGGACTTCTTAAAATGTTTAACTTAAGATCGGGATGATGAACCTGGGCTTTCATGTTTTTCTATTTCTAAGCCCGGGCTATTCCAAAATGTAAGAATCACTCTACATTGTTGTACTCAGAGTCTTTTGTGATCGTATACTTGCATGTGTTGTCTGACCATGACGAATTTAGAAGCTTACATATTTCTCTTACATATTAAGCTTACATATTATTATTATATAGGCCTACTTGTATATCGTCATAAATTCAGACTAAATAACGTAGATGTTATCTACTAACAGTGAAGTTATAAGGATAATTCACTTGTTGTAAATATTCTACCATTACTTTCTAAAAATTAGAATGAAAAAAGTGTAATCTGCTTAGTTTTACTTCATGAAAATTTGCGTTTATCAAGCTCACGTATTAATCAGACAATCTGAACGATTGATGGAGGTTAGGTTTCCAGTCCGGGGTAAGATTCGAAGTACTTATTTACAAACCTGAGGTCACAAGCGAAATCTTATCATCAGTCTATCGGTATATATACAGCAAATAAAAGAATGCACATCCTTCGCACGCTCAGAACTATCATGAATAGAAGTGAACTACATACTGTTTATATAACTGTAATAAGACCACTTTTGGAATATGCGTCACAGGTTTTTGTCGGCTTAAATTCGACAATGAGGAGCAAGTTACTGCGAGTAGATCGAAGAGCACATCGAATAATCTATTTAGATGAAATGAGATCTTGTGACTTTGATGATTCAACATTGAGTGCTCGGCGACAAAGACTTAGCACTGAGCTCTTTTTGGAGGCATTTTATGATGAAAATCATGTACTAAAGAAGATTATTCTTGTAAATTGTCACGCAGTGGTAAATTTAGCATTCCGTTCTGTAGAACGGAGAAGAGACAAGCAGCCTTTGTGCCATACGTATCATTACTTGTAAATGACATGACTTAAATGACATTTTATCTTCTTACCCACACTCTTTCGTTATTTTATATAAACCGAATATTTGTTTACGTCGATGATGTCGTTTTTGTATCTTTATGATTTGTACGTCTTATGATCTCCATTTTGAAGAGAAATAAACACCTACTTGACTTGACCTATTTTAACAAAACAGGGCTGATGGTGAGCTGCATGTCAAATCAATATCTCCTTAGGCCTATAATTCGGAATAGGTCAAGTTCCGAAATGCAGTAGACTTTAATGACACATCAGTAAAACCAAGACGCTCTAATCTGTAATTTTTGTAACGTAGGCCTGCTGGTTTAAAGATTACTCTATTATACGAAATTGATCTAAAATTGCAAAATCAAACGTAAGCTTTGATTGAACTGTGCAGGGGAAACACAGAATTCCGCTGAGAGAAATATCCATACTCTGAGATGGAGAGTCAAAACAAAGTGTATTTGACAAGTAAGTTTCATTAACATTGGGATGCAGCATTCATGCAATGAATGACAACAGATGTCTAACAAATTTTTAACGGAATTGTGCTAAGCAATGTTTCAATTGGAATACATAGCGATTTGCGCATGCTATATACATCCACTTTGTAATTGAAGTTACATCTTTATCTCAATGCTTTGCACATGGAAGATGATACTTGGCATTTTCGAGTTCCACTTGGTGTAGGCCTATTCAAGTCGTTTTGAAGCAACTTGCTTCAGATGGCATTGGTGAAAAGCTACCATAGGTTGCGCATAGATTTAATGAGTATTTTTGCAGACAACTTCAACCAACAGCTCTCCAACTGTCTTGATGAAACACTCATTTTTATTATCAGAGTGAGTAGCTAAGAATGAAAACACTATAGAAAAGTTCTACCGAATTGCAGCGAGTATTGCGTATGCACCTGAAGTCTACCTTCGTTAATACATGTTCATCTTCTTACAATTTACTTCGTTTTCTTCATCAACAACTTTTGCATGAAGAAAAAAGTGAATTTCGCGTACCAGGAAATTGCGCAACTAATACACGCTTTTTCATCGGCTTTGTGTGATCATTTTAAACATCGTTTGATTTTTCATAGGGGTCGAATCGGATTTCATGTATAGGCATTAAGTTTCTGCATTTATTCTGATTAGCACTGTTATTTCAGCTGCAGAGTTGGGACCACAGAGATAGTTTATTTGCGTCTAGAGCGGACAATACCATCCATTGTATTCAATGGCAGTAAGTGATAGAAGCTGACATGGAGATTCGTCTCTCTCTAGCTTGTGTGATTGGCCAAGCGCGAGAATTGCAGAAGTAGTTCGTATCAGCGAACACACGAACCTAAACGATCAAATAGCAGACAGGTCTCTCAAGTGAAAAATGCAGATCTTTAACTCAATTTTTCTTAGTGAGAAATTCGTCAAATAGAAATATTGTCCACACCGTCCGACTACTCACGATGTAAATTTACTGACTGTCTACGGTACATTTACTGTGATGTCGATCTTCTGGTTCTTCAAAGTTCAAGTTTGAGTTCGCACAACTTTCAATGGAAAATTGATCTTCTTGCCCCACGTGTCTGGTTTTGACGTGATCATCAGTATTGAGGAATCTCATTTCTAAGTCCAAACACGAACACAAGGCAATTTTGTCTCTGTGGTTGGGACGCACATTTAGCCAACCCTGTATTTGAGGGAGATGCTTTTGAAGCATTTGTTTTAGTTGTTAGCTGGACATTCTTTGTTACTACCTACCTTTGGATAGATGGCAACTACATATTACACTGCCTGCACCGACTGCAGCGTATTTTGAAATACAAAGACAATTTCACCAGTTAATATAAGTTTTGGAACGGAACATGCCATTAAATAAAGTTTAGCTCAGTGCTCAGACTTAACTTGCATGACGACATGCATGGCGAAGAATTGAAAATGTCATGAAAAATGTTATGCGAATTATACGGTTCAAGATTAATCAAAGTGAACAAATTTTATTTAAACTCTTTTTCACTTGTTACATGTTTCAACTGCTTCTTAGCCTGTATTTGCTTTAATCAATTTTCACCTTAAGCATTCAACTCTCATTCTCCTTTTTTATGAGTACGATGACGCATTTTCTATTTGCAGAGAAAATGATTAATCACAGTCATAAAATTTACTCTGACGTTTAATGACTGACTTGTCAGATATTATGAGACATCTGCTTCTCTCACATATCAGGTTAAGTATTTACAATTACGCACAATTGATCTCAAGCTTACAAGACTTTTGGAATGCAACTTAGTGGCGCAGAGCACCTAAATTCAAATAGAACGATAGAACTAAATATTATTTAGACATCACATTCCGAATAACAAATGAATATGAAATATTCAAATGGTAATGAAGTAGTAAATTGGTTGTAACTTCTGGACAGAGGTTTTTATGGGTAAGGAATAATCAAGGTATGCAAACTATTGATGGACAGAAAAGATATAAATATAAGACAACCAGAGAAAATTTGTCAATGGTTTGTGAAAACCTGTTGGTACTAAGTCAGTGTACCAATGTTAGCGTGTTAGCGTGCGGTCGTATTTTCTATAGCTCTCGTCTATTGTCGAATTTTCACTGTTATCATAGTTTTAAGTAATCTTTTCCCGTAGTTTTTGATATCGTAGTGGTCCTTATTGTGTTTGCAGTCTTTTGGTGCTAGTTTTACTGTTGTTTTCTGATTATTTCCTTTTTTGTAGCAATTTTTTATATAGTAAAGAACCCCTATTGTGTTGATTTTGGTGAGCTGACTTCACTGCCTTTGTGAAGCAACAATTTCACTCCAACCGTCCGAAGACTTTCTATTCAACTTCGTATTTATTTACCTAGACAGTAGGTAAGACATCAAACTGTTCGACTTTGCCATATTTTATTGTTATTGTACATAGAAATCTGATCTTTCCGCTAACTTTTGTGAAATTTCATAATGATTATGTTGCAACCAGTGTCTCCGTCAAAACCTAGCGATCGCCAATGTGGGGCTTGCAGAGATTCTATTTCGGAATTGGACATTCATGTGACTTGTGAGAAGTGTGATTTCCTCTTCCATTCCTATTGTACGAAACTGCCATCGTATGAATTTATTAAGTATATAAAAACAAAACGGATATATACTTGTGGCACTTGCATGTTCAAAATTTATCCTACTGACATCCAGAACATAGCGAAACAAAATGAATCACATCAAAATCAACAAAACAAAGAAGAACTAGATTGTGAAGCCGAATTCGATATATGAAGCAAAGACATCATCGAGAAAGAGAAGATTTGCTGACATCAATCAATACTTATGAGCAAGAAATGAAGAAAAAGGATGAAGAAATTAGAAACTTACAAGCAGAAATCATACAGATGCGGTTGGCGGAAATCGATGCGAGAAGGATAGAAGCAAATAAGAGCCAAGAAAAGAAAGACAATGAAAGCGAAGACTCTGACGAAGAAGATTGTACAAATAGAGAAGACGATGACGTTGAAGACACAGAATATTACTTGAAGCAAATCAATATGAAAATAAGAAAAATGGGCGACAACATCAATGAAATTCATTCAACGGTTAACGCAATACGCGAAGAACGCTTCAGAACGGTACGAGTAAGCCCACCAAAGTCCAGTTTCCCTAAATTCATACCAATAAATACAACAACAAGCCAATCTCCGCAAGCAGAACAACGTCCTATTGAAGCAGATCGAGTTAACCAGCAGGAAGTTCAACGTTTGCATCAACGGTCATCTCATCAAAGGCCGCCTCAACACCAAAGCTCTTTGAAATTCAAGTCATGTTACACTTGCGGTAGACGTGGGCACCTCTCGTAGAATTGCTGGTTTAACAACAACTACAACATGAGACCACAACCAAGAAGATATCCTGGACAGTATACTTATAGAAGAACAATGCCATATAGAAGACAATGGAAATATTTCAGACACGATGGAAATTATGAGTGGGCTAACGAAAGAAGATACCCAAGAAATCCATATCATGATCAAAGACCACACGGAAGACGACAACATCAATTTTATGAGAGCAGAAATTATCGAAGAGAAAATGATCAATTTCATGAAGAAAGAATAAGACCATTGTCGCCAAACCAACATCAACAACAAAACACTCATTATAGAACAAACGATAACAGCTACACAAATCATTCAACACGTTCTAATTACAATAATAACCGTTATTTTTGATGAAGTAAAGGAAGGAGAGGAGGAAGAAGCTGCTGCTGAAAAGAAACAGGCAAAGCATGCTAAAATAGAATTATTCTATGTCAATATTAATGGATTAATTGAGGATTTTTTACATGATATTCAGGAAGCTAATATCATATGTCTAACAGAAACACATTTGACTCGTACCCAAGCTCAACCGGTGCTTGAAAATTGCTACGGTCTTCATACAATAGCCAATAACATCAATCGCGGGAGAAATATAAAAGGTGTCTCGATATATAAAAGAAACTGATGATATTTCAATGCTAGATATTGAAAGTTTGATTAAAGAAAGAGGAAATCTCCAAATACTCAAATTAAAAAGTACCCATTGGAATAATTTAGAACATACATTCCTGATTGTTTGTTATGTAGATAACCGAGATTCAAAATACAAGGACAGAGAAATATGTGAAAATATTAAGCAATAGATGATCCAATTTGGAATGGAAAACATAATAATGATCGGGGATTTCAATGGTCGTATTGGCAATGAAACAAACTATGTCACTTGTACACTTCCAGAAAGAAAGTCAGATGACGTTTTGATAAATCCGATGGGCCAAAATTTAATTAACTTTTGTAATGAAACTTCTTTGATAATTGCAAATGGTAGGTTAGAAAATAATTCTGAGGGTGGATGCACTTATTATAGAACTCAAAATGACGAGATACGTAAATCAGTAATTGACTTCCTTCTTATATCGGAATCAATGGTAAATAATCTTAATTCCTTTCAAATAATGGAACCGGTTCCATATACGGATCACTCTCCAATGATAATA
Source organism: Prostheceraeus crozeri (assembly GCA_907163375.1). Classification (NCBI taxonomy): domain Eukaryota; kingdom Metazoa; phylum Platyhelminthes; order Polycladida; family Euryleptidae; genus Prostheceraeus; species Prostheceraeus crozeri. Next base: position 16,352 of record CAJQUW010011894.1, on the reverse strand, counting down.
GAATTAAAAATATAATTGATATCAGAATTTGAAGAACAAAATCATTAACCTGATCAGGATTGCCATCATACCAAAGTAATCAAACCTCATAAATGGAAAAGCGATATGAAAAATAGCTTTAACCATAAAAAGTTCATTGAAAGATGTAATGGTCTAAACAAAAATATTTTGAAAAATGATCTATCGGTTGAAAATATCTATAATTAACTAAGCAAAATTAATTCGATTTGCATAAAAAATATCAAAAAGCCAATTCGAAAAGTTATTCTTTCAAGTGAAACACGAAAATTTAGAAAATGTTATAGGAAGAATGTTTCTCAATGGAAAGAATTCCCAACAGCTGAAAATTTATGTAGACTGATGGAAAGTAAAAGAATCTTAAATAAAAAAGTGAAAGCGGATCGAGGACTGGAAAAGATAAATAAATTAAGAAATTTAAGAAATGCAAGAAAAAATAATGATCATAAAGGATATTGGCAACTGATAAATGAAAATAAAGCTGTTAAAAAAGCTAACCGCAAATGTGTATTAAAGGCTTCAGATTTTTATTCTTACATTGTAGCTAATGACTTAAAGGTATCAAGCAGTACATGTTTGTCTTGCAACAGTCTACCAAAAATATTACAAGGCCAAGTAAATGCTGATGATCTAAATAATAGAATTACAAAAACTGAAATTATAAATGCTCTTAAAGAATCCAAGTCACAGAAAACAAGTGGCCCTGACAGAATAACTTATGAAGCATTAAAGATATGTGAAGAGGAGACAATTGATACTCTAGAAACGCTGTATAGCTATGTACTGAATAATGCTGATGAAATTCCTTGGAGAAGTAGTTGGATTACACCAATATTCAAAAAAGGAAATAGAGCTGATCAAATTCTTATCGATATATCAACCTATCATCCTGCATAGAGAAGATACTGACGAGAATTATAAATATGCGATTCAACAATTGGTTAATGGAAAATAACGTTATTAAGAAGAACCAAACCGGTTTTAAAAAGGGAAGTTCAACATTGGATAACGTGCTAATTATCAAGGAAATTATGCAAATTTGTAAGAATATAAAACAGCCATTATTTTTGTGTTTCGTTGACTTGTCGAAGGCTTTTGATTCCATTCCGGAAAGAAGATTGATTGATAAGTTAAAATGTTTGATGCCCGAAAGTAAAATTTTGTCATTGATCGTAAGCACCATTATCAATAAAGAATACAAAATTTTACATTGCGGCAAAGAAACACAATCCTTCAAACTTGAAAATGGTATTCCACAGGGAGATGTTCCATCACCAACTTAATTCAGTATTTACATAAATGACTTTATTGATATCTTAAATGATAACAAAGACACGATTGATCCAGTAAGACTATTTGATTTGGAAATGTCATCAGTCATATATGCGGATGACATATTGCCCATGAGCGAAAGCATGCATCGTTTGAAAAGTCAATTTAAATTTCTTTACAAATATTGTACAGATAATGACCTTAGCATTAATTATGATAAGACTAAAATCATGACTCACAATATAGCTACTAAAATAGACAGAATTGACATCGTTCTTGATAAAAAATTGACATCCATAGAAGTAGTTGACAAATATAAGTATTTAGGAATGTGGATATCAAAGGTAACAAAATTCATTTGGAACAATTGACAACTAAAGGAAAGCAAGCCTCTTATCTAGCAGCTAAACAGCTAAAAGAGTTTGCACAAGTTACTGGAGATATTTTAAAGAATACATTTGAGATGCTTACGCTATCAAAAATGAAGTACTGTGCCGAATTCTGTTTCTTTAATAATTTAAAAAATTTAGATCAAATTTTACAAAAGATATTACCGTCTAAAGCAGACTACACCCAATTATTGTCTTATTGGTGAATTTGGAATATGTCCTATGGATGCTCATTTCTCGAAGGCAGCGTCTATTGGATAAAAAAATTACGAGAATGAAAGAAGTTTGAATAAAGAAGCATATAATTCAATATATATAATATGACTCAGATTGCCATGAATAGTTAGATATACATGGTGCTTGGCGAATAAGGCAGTTACGTTACAAAACTCAGCCTGACAAATCTATGGGACGAACAGGTAACGGCTGATAAAGGAAAATATTTGAGACTTGCAAAAAATCGAGAGACCCATTACGTTAGAGAAAAATGGATATCTACAGCAAAAGATAGTCATTCTGGCCTGAATTATTTAGAATTATGTGGTTTTGAGAATACTATGAAATCATATCTGAATTTTGATATTGAATACAATGACATCAATATATTATTAAAATTTCGAACAAAAAATCACAAATTAGATTTCGTAACTGGCAGTTACGGAAATCGACTGCGCTATGAAGAGCGTTTATGTGAGCTATGTGATAATTCGAAAGTGGAGACTCTGTATCATTTCATGATAGGATGCTCACTATATCAAAATTTACGCCAAGAAACAGCGCCTTTGTTGTGCAACTGTAGCAATACAACAGAATTCAATAAATTGATGAATATTTTAACTCCGAAACTGATAAAATCCATCGCGAGGTTTCTCAAAAAAGCAAACGACTTGCGAACGATAACTAAGGAAATCACAAATCAATAAATATGAAACCTGGAAATATATTTTCGTCAATTCTCCGCTCCTTCCTGTTCAGAGTATGTTTCAACAACACCGACCGCACGCTGTTTTCTGCCATCAAGCTAATTTTTTTGTGGATATTATGTGAGCACACATGCTCCTGTTTTCCAATGTTCTTGGAAATAAACATTTTTGACTTTTGACTTTTGTATGGGGTGCAATTCTTAAGTAATCAATTTTCAGGTACACTCTGCTTCAGTCCAAGGCTGTGGGAAGCACATGTACTTATGATGTTATCACTCCATGCATTGTCTGTACTGCTCGTGGTCGGTAATGAGTAGCTCGACAAAACAGTTGGCTGTTTCTCAATAACAATTGGTTATAATAAACAGCAATACTTGTACTGAACCTTATGACTAGGGTAGAATAATTCTGTTGCAGAAAATAGTTTCTGGTAAAGTCAATCCTGCAGCCAAAACAGACTGCATAAAAAGCATATTTTGTGATTTGGTTGGTTTCATACTTGATTTGGCAGATGACCGCCTACGTGCCAAATTGCTTTACCGACAAAACACCTGCATGATAATGCAGTTGAATTTTTGAGAAATGCAGAAGCAGCTTCTTCAAAAGTAATTGGTTCTAAAGATATTGCGATATCTAAAATACAGAATGTTCTCAGGCATGCGAATAACTGTTACAATAGCTGTGGTCGACCGTCAGCATCAAAATCAACAACATGATCACGATCATCGCAATCAAAGTCAAAGAGTCGTGCTATAGGCTATATATGAACCTACATAGATATAGTTCTACTGCTGATGCATCTTAACACTAGAAGCGCGGACGTTTTGAACTACCTAGAAGCGCGGCTGACGTCAATTGACGCGAATCAACTCTAGCTCCCACACACACGCATACAAGTAAGCAGCCGCGGCAGTGATGATTTTAAGTATCGAGTTAGGCGTGCACGCGCTTGTGTATGTCAGATTGTCAGTGTGTGCAGGAAGCCATTCAGATCATACCTTCCTAATACATCGTTTATTGCGACAAGCGTTCATTTCAATGCTATTTTCTTCATGAACACGCAGCATAATGATGGCACGAAGAAATGTTTTGCCTGCAGAAAAACTTCAGAGAATTATGACACTGTACATCGAAGACAGTGGAGACGATAGCGAACGGGAAGCAGAACCTCATCAACCTGACCCGATCTCGAGCGACGAAATAAGCGAAGAGTAGGAGGAGGAGGAAGCACAGAATGTTGCACAAGCAGTTGGTCGTGACGGTACGCATTGGGAGGTGGTGGACAGGCCTGGATTTTGGCGTGGATGTGCTTGACTCTATGTGCCGTAGGTGGCCTTTGGCTGTTTTCCACAACGTCCTAGACCTCGCTGGCTTGAATGCCTACATTCTCTATAAAAAGGCAACTGGCACCAATATGCAAAGGCGAACCTTCTTGATGCGACTGTCAGCTGAGCTACGCGGTGACATGGCGGAAGACAATCCAACACCATTGCATCAACCTGATCCAGCCCAACAACACCCTACACCATTGGAACGACGGGTCAATTGTGCTGTCAAAAGCCATTGCACGAGGAACAGAACAGTGACACGATGCTCAGAATGTCTACGTCCAGTTTGTGGCAAATGCATGGCGACTGTTTGCTGCAGGTGTGCAAAATTTCCATGAAATTTTTACATGTAGACGCTTGAATAAATCTTTGATATGGTTTACTTGCTTTCTCTTTATAACTGACATAAATATAATTCTTAGTAATTTACGTCAATTGACGTCAGCCGCGCTTCTAGTAGTTTTCGCCAAAATTCCTAAAAGGGGTCCATCAATTTTCTTAAAACTTTCAAATTATCATTAGCTCAAAAAATAAATAAAAGTCAGTGAAGAACAAATCCGAAAAAATCTGGAGCAATAACTTCTAATAAATGAACATTGTAAACTACGTCAGTTGACGTAACCACGCTTCTAGTGTTAAGATAGATTTCCATAAGTTCAGATGGGACATCGCACAGGAGATTGAGATCATCGCATTGTTCGGGGTGGGGGGTCGGAGATGATTCTGAACTGGACTTTGAATCGCTTGGATGAGGATGGATAGATGAATTGGAATGCCTTTCAGGTGAGAGCTTGATATCAACGGTCTTGGAATTTGAGCTTTGTGCAAAGAGTCACTCACTGCTTGGAGATCCCTTTGTAGCATATACACGAATCCCTCAAAGTAGACTGACCTCAGTATGGCCTGAGGTGTTCGATGCTTCTCCTCCAATTTCTATGATAAAAATCATAAAAATGGAGAGTTCAATGAACATCATAGACATTGGACATGCAATATGGAGGAGATGCATCCATCACTCATCGGTGCGATACCGGAGCTACTTGTGAAACTGATGTACAAAGCGAGAATAGCGAAATGTACAGCTGCACGATTGTTCCTGTCCTTTAACTTCGCAAACCACGTTTCCTATTCGATAAGCCAAACTTGAGTACGAAAGTGCTAAGTCTGGTCAATAGGAAAGTCAATAACTTTGGTAGCGAGTGAACACGAATAATAGTGTGTTCATACATTTTGTAATTCTCGCTTTGTAGTTCGTCTTCGCAGTCAAAATTAACCATGCTTCGCACTCGAAATTTTACAGTGTACCAGTGTTAGAACCGACCGGGTTTCCGGCGGCCGGCGTCATCAAAACCGGTCGGTCGGTGGCCGGCTTATTAAAAACCGACCGGTCGGGGATGAGACGGTCGCTGGCGTCTCTATACCAGTTGGCTAGGCTTTGATCGTCAGAAATTGTTTTGTCAACTTATGCCATTAGACTTTATTCAAATTCCACATAGTATACATGAATGCATGAATGGTAGGCCTACCAGTATCCGTGTAAGCGAGAGTTACTTACTACAATGCACAATTACACAATGTAATTATTCGCACTTTGATATCATGTTTTGTGCGATGATCAGTAATACTCGTATGACATTTACTAGTCTAATGAGTAGTAGGCCTATTTTATGATTTACGATTATACTAACAGCATTTTAGAAGTCAATCAAACACAAGCAAGTGAAAACAGGTGATCAAAATAATGACCCAAACAGGCATTGAAAAATATGCATATGCGTCCGTATCTATATCCCGCCTCCACAAGAAAGCTTTAAAAAATCAACAAATTCTAAGTTCCAATATAATAAAGTTTTTCTAGAGATAGAACAACTTGATCACTGTCTGAGTGCTGATGTTACGAAATGTTTTGTCTGCGACGTGCAAACTTGATTTAAAATGATATATACCTCTTCACTTGTGTGGGAATTCTAGTGATTTGCAATGTCAATTGAGAACTCTCTACACTATAAGTAAGTAAGTAAGTAAATGTATATTTTCAAAAGACATTGGGAATCATAATGTACACTTCACGATAAAATATCTGTACATGAACGTACAAGAGCAACATCAGCAGAAATGAACTAACAGGAAGCACAGCCATTAAAATTTAATCTTTATCGTCAATCCACAATCGATTATAGAAATGACATTATAAGAAAGTAATTCTACCATGTATTAGAATTGTTAGAAATAGCAACTGTATACGGAAAAAAGGAATTAAGCCGGCGTGTGATTCGAGAAACGGGTTGAAGAAATCTACCAGAATGAGCAGATGTGACCGGACACAATCGATGCAGAGGATGGTCAGGATTTGTAGAGATCTTGTCCAAAAGTTGAACAGCACTATTTAATCGACGGGAACCTATGTCCGGAAAGAAAGTGCAATTGCACTCTTGACTACACACAATTCGATGAGCACGACGTTGTATCTTGTTCAGCAAATTCTTGTTACGAGAAGATAATGATACGAACAAAGGAGAACAGTACTCAATAGTAGAGAGGATCAACCCACAGTATACACGTTTTAAATCCATCGAACCGAGCACAGGACGTAGAATCCTCAAGGCATACAGTCGCTGTGACGCAACTCTATTGACAATATCGAAGTGAGAATCCTATTTTAGATCTGAAGAGAAAGTCACTCCCAGAATTTGTATCGTTTGTACAGGAAGTATACCAGAAATCGCAGGACAGATGCATTGAGACGATTTAGGGATCCAAAGAAGTTTGCACTTCCGGAAGTTGAGCGGAAGGCCAATGGAACTAGACCACGAAACCATCCCTGTGTGCTCGTCATAAGGTGCAGTTGTGGTGTGAGGGTAGATCGGTATCATAAATGTGCAATCGTCGACGTATTTTACAATGGTACTTGTTAAATGTGTAGGAACAAGAGAACCAACCACGGCATTAAATAGGAAAGGCCCTAATATTGATCCTTGAGGAATACCGCTTGTTACGGGAAGGAAGTCACTGATAGTGTTACAAATTTTAACTGATTGAGTTCTATGGGAGAGATAGTCAGTTAACCATTTGATAAACCTTTCGGAAAATGATTTTCCTGCAAACTTTTGATTATCACATTATGAGAAAGCTTATCAAATGCCTTACTAAAGTCATATGCAAGGACTGCGGTTCCCAAAGCAGTCTTTTGATAAAGGGCATAAGTGATTTTCTCGTGTAGACATATCAATGCAGCCGTAGTCGAGGAGTTTGTCAAACCGCCGAATTGATATTTGCCGAAGGATTGGTGGAATATAGGAATAACAGAGTTCAAAATCAACCGTTCACAGATTTTGGAAGGGACGGGCAACAGAGAAATTGGTCTCAATTCATCCAAGGTTGCAGGTAAGGACTTCGGAATAGGCCTGATGACGCTATGTTTCCAACAGGATGGAAACCGACGGGTAAGAATGGAGACATTAATAATGTGGGTCAGCGGTGTACTGATAATTAGTGCAGCTTCTTTATAAATTGCGGATGGGGTATTATCGCAGCCCGAGGCTTTGTTCGATTTCAGATATGAAAGTTGTTTCTCCACATCTTCCTGATTAACAAGCGGAGCCCAATCATCATCGTAGTCTTGCCTGATATTTGTGCTCGAACATTGAGTTTGAAAAGTCTGTAGAAGAGAGTTAATGAACTCAGCTGCATCAATGTTTGATGAGAATTGGCTCAAAATGGGATCCATTGCAGAGAAGGAAGATTTCCTTGTCCCACACACTTCATTTACAACGTTCCAAAGCTCCTTTGAACCGGAGCAAGCTTTTTGGGTTCACCTCCATTTCTGAGTTGCAATTAAGGATTTAATCTTGCAACTCAAATGCTTGTAAATATGAAAATTTCGGTTGCGGTAAGCCTCCCATCTTGAGTTTATCAATGATTTTATCAGGGGAGTTATGTAGGGCTTGTCTTTCGAACTCATTATTACGGTAGTTGAAGGTATGGTTTTGGCAAAACACCATTGGATGGTATCGTTAAAAAATGAACACTTCTCTTCGAGAGGAACACGCATGTCATAAAATTGCTTGAAGTTACAACTACCCAATAGACGAAGAAAAGCCTCGACATTCGATGATCTCAAATCGTACGTACGTACAACAAACTTTGCTACTTGGAGGCAAAATGCAGTTATTTGGAGTACATAAAATCGTTCGATGGTCGCTGGTTGATATAGGAGGACCGATTTCGACTTTATATTGTGGGGATATGGAGGAAGACAAAAGCACTAGATATAGGATAGCGTTAAGTCTAGTAGGACTTTTCACTACGTTGCATAAGTCAAACGAACTCAGTAAGTGAGATGTGTCTAGACGATTAAAGTCACCAGTAATGAGGATGTTATATTCCGGATGATGAAACAGAACATTATCGACATTATCCGATATAAATGATTGCAAATCGGACGTAGAGCTAATAACGCAGGATGGAGGTAGATAAATGCACACAAAGCATAATTTGAGTTTGTGAAAAACAACCCAGATACTGTTTGAGCCAATCATGACCAATAACATCCCAACGGTCAGGTTGAAGGGAATCTTTAATCCAAAGTACTACGCCGCCACCCATTCGTCCATCCAAACGGTCATCTCGAAAAACTGTAATTATTCAAACCGATAGTGATGTCATCAATATCTGAGTCAAGCCATGATTCCGTAGCTGCAAAAATGTCAAGTTCTTTACTGGAAATGCTAGCGTGAATTTCATCAAGCTTAGGGAAAGCACGATTAACATTAGTGGACATAAATGAAGATAAGCGAGGATGCAAAGTCGGTAAAATCACTGATGGAAATGGTTCAATTCACTCTTAGATCTCACTTGACAACATCTTCACCGTTCTTTCGACGCATCTCCAGTTCCCTCCTCAAATTCCTTTCCTTATCCTGTTGCATGGGGGTTAGGTCATGTTTCAAGAAAACAGAAGAAAATTCCGAATTCTTTAAAGATTTTGCCCTCTGGAGCAGTTCTTTTTTGGAGTCAATATCGTTCACTTGAATTCGAAGTAAGCGATTTCCATCCTTACGAGGTCTACCTATTCGATTGCACTGACAAATATCAATATCCGAGACACCAAGAAAGTCGACTATGCGCTTTAGTTGCAGTCGGTCGTGCTCTTTCTTTTGATCTATTGAACCGGAGGATTTCTCTAGCAGCCCAAAGGCAATTATATTATTTTTGCGATTGAGGCGATCCTCGCATTCCCGTACCAACGATTCAAGGTCTGAAAACGAAGCAACAATGTCGTGTAGTTCATCGATTTCACGTTTTTTGATCCTGTTGTTTATCGCTTAAGTCTGACACTTTGATCTTTAGTTCATCAATTTTTGCAACCAGTTTGCTGACCGTCGCGTTAAGTTCGTCTACTTTGGATGACAGGCAAGAAATTATTTCCCTCTTATGGTTGTTCATTAGAGACCTGATGTCTTCAATCGTTACAAATTCACAATTGGAATTCGCCCGTGTATTTCGCACCGACTTTCGTACATGCTGGTCATCTTGTGAAGGCATGCCGTTATTCAATCTGAAAAAAATTAAGATAGAATTGAGCCACGTACCTCGGGCTTCTAGATCGGACACCGAAGCCGATTGACCAAACAAGCTTGTCAGCAATTAAGGTCGAATGATGTAGACAAGTCGAGAAATGCTAAAAAGACTGCGTGGTATCGATTACTGAATGTGCGTGTTGTCACGACGGAACGAAGTAACAAGCCTCGACGGACTGAACAGTCTTCAGCCAAAATGGACACAAATGAGAAATAATCCCAAAGAATGAATGAGATCGAGCACAAAATGCGAAGGCAATAGGCAATTGGTGATCTTGAGGTAACAACGAATCCAATGATGTAAGTTTTATCACCAAACAGTCTCACTAAGCTACCATAAAACTGGATAATCTAACTTTCACATCAGGTAAACCAGAACACGACCGCCGCGGACATCGATGACCTGTAGTTTAAATTCAGATCTTTTGAGTTTACATTTATGACTTGTAATCTTGTAAAACTTGTAATCAATTTTTCATCTCATTTTGAGTATCCCAAGACCAAGCGTGTCAATAAAAATGTATGGCGTGCAGTTAGCTTATCAAACTGATCCACGATCCACTATCAAATGTTCGGGCTGTAGGCACTGTGTTGCATTAAAATCCATAAGTCATTGAATCTCTAAGCTCCACGTATTCCATGTAGTAAAATTATTCAAGATCTGGAATAATTTTATAAAAGATAGTTTGAGGAATGCATAATGCTTCCAAAACTGATACAGGCTAGAATATATGATTCTGGAAACATTATTTGAGACAAAAGGGTTTGAACTGTATGTACAAGTTGCCGGCAATAATTTAAAAAATGTTCAAGATGTTGATTGATGTTCAAAGAACGGTTCCCAATGTTTATATCACAAAGCATACACGTAGATACTCTCAAATTAGGTTACATTTACATGCTCTTAATGTTGTGATCATTAACAGAGCAATTTATTTGTGGTCTTTGAGATATCAAGAATAAAGGCAAGACAAAAAACCGTTTCATCATTAAATCGCGAGGCCTTTCGACCGACTCTATTCATGCGATTGCGTCGGAGAATAAGAGCAAAAAAGAAAAGGACATTATATACAAAGTCAAGAGGAGTGAGATGAAATCCATGCTATGCGGATCTGATGAATAAACATTGCTTCCAAATATGGTGGTAGCATTAGATGCCGTGACGTTGCAATCTTTGTGAAACATGACATTTTTTATATGCCAGTTGCAAGCGATCGGCAGCCAATCACGTGCCTTGTCATAGCACAGCTTGGTTCAGCAAACGATCTCGGTCTTTCATTTCTTCGCATCGCCCATGCCGGAAGGTGCTCGTCAGCACGTCTCTACAGCCATCTCCCGGTGCGTCCAACGCAGCTGTCACCGCAGTTGCATTCATATTTGTATAGACAATGTTTGACGCAAATGACAGAGCAGAGGGCCCTTGAGATGTCGGACTGGGATGTGACTAGTGGTAAAGACTATTTACGACTCAACAGCAGGAAATGCCAGGCCGGTTGATACTAGCACTCTGCACTTTACGGTGTGGGAGAACCGCTCGCCCAAGAAAGGAGCAGACAGGTAGAATTCCTCTTTGGCGGGGGGGGGGTCCATACCACAGATTTAGAGAAAGTAGATTTAGAGGTAGTTGAAATAAGCAATATTATTATTATTATCATTATTATTATGCACATCATCAAGTACATCATCACAGGAAAACGTTGATAAGCTTTAAATATCTATTTCTCATAAATGCACTATTTCACGGAAAGACGTTTTGCTTGATACGGAATTCCCTTTATACGTAGCAATTAATTGATCAGTCACTTATCTAAACTTGGAGTGTGGATATATCCTAATTCAAAAAAAATTTCATTCGGCGATGAATGGGAATTAAACCTAAATCTGAATGAATTAATCTGCCTAAAAGAGGTTCAATATCTTGGGTACTGTATTCACTAATTAATAAGTATGTGACTCAATTAATTGAGTTTGCTTACTTTGTTGACAAATAAATCATTTGACAACATATGACAATGATAGTTATTCAAGTATGTTTATCCTGCAGCAGTCATTGCTGTAATCAGATCGCGATTAGCTTCTTGCCTGTCTATCGCACACCAGTTTTTCTCCAGTCCTGTGTTTACGGGATGTGTTGTGTAAATAGTTCATCTGTTCCCTCTCTAAATATGTGGTCCATACATGACTGCTTTCTCTTGCAGGTTGGTGCTGTACCGGTTGATGAAGGAAGATGGATAGCCATTCGATTCCATCGTTTCACTAAGAGGAATATATACAAAGACATCACTTTGTATAAAATGTCCTTTTCTTGTTTGTTCTTGTTCTCCGACTTTCTCGCATGAATAGAGTCGGTCAAAAGGCCTCGCGATTTAATGAAACGGCTGCTTTGTCTTGCCTTTATTCTTGAAACAATTTATTCTAGACTGAATGTCGCCAACGGTCAACATGCGTCTAACTAAATTAACCAGCCGTCCGGCGTGATGAGAAGCCGGCCTGCCGGTTCCAACCATACAGTGTACTACCGGCGGCCATAACATCGACCTTAACATCGAACACTGACAGAAAGGAATTCATATCCGTCTTCCAATCATCAACCACTTCATTAGAAAATCCTGCACGATATCCCATCTCAATTTGAGTGAAGTAGAACTCAGCAGACACCCAGATTCGCAGTGACCATTGGGTGTACATCACTCTGCATTGTGACCAGAGTTGGAAGTGGGTCGTGGGTCATGGGTCAGGTGGGTCAGGTGGGTCACAAAATCGCGTGGGTCACATTTAGCGTGGGTCAGGTGGGTCGTGGGTCAGACTTGGTTGATCCACTTCCAACCAGTAAGCATGATAGATTTGACAATCTCAAATACAGTAAACTTCATTTATTCGTATTCTCATCATTCATATAAAATGATCAAGTCCGTGTCACTGAAAGGGGTGATGGATGCACACATATGCGATACTATTGACTGGGTGGAATTCACAGAAATTAAAGGCTCGAAGACAATTGCTGCTGTCTACTGAGAGATGTTGGTAGAGAGAAGTTGTTTGAGTACAATTGTGTCTGCTCGATTCTCTGTCGCTATGTCTGACGATGCCCTATAATGTGTGACCTTGATTTCGGAGGTACAGCTGCTGAAGAAGTCAAGTATTCAGAGGCATTATTCATCTTGAAAATTTTCTGGCAATGCCAACTGACCTTCGTTTTGTTTGTTTCGTTTGATTTTGTTAGTTTTTGTAAACAAAAAACAACGCAAAGTGCATGCGAGGCCTTTCAACCGGTTCTCTTTCAGGCATTACACCGGTATGAAACAGATCTACAAGCATTTGAATTGCTAACACTATAGAATTGATAAATCACTGATATGTTTAAACAAAGATAAGAAATCATTAAAAACAAATATAGTTAAAGTCAATTACCAAGGTAAAGCTAAAGACAAAACGTTTTCTTTGTGTACACATAAATTTGGCCGGAGGCGTTTAATATACAGTGCCTCGGCAATGCGCAGACGTAACAGACTGCTGTGCCTCACATGAAATAATACACTAAAAGCCGTTTCTGAAGGCTTACACTTTTGCTCAAATACATGACGTGTGATAGAGCTGGACGGAGGATGTTTGGCACGTGGTCGACTCTTACCTAAACGTAACCATTTTGGCAAGTGCTCGTTTACCCTTTCTTGAAGATGCCGACTTGTTCTGCCGATGTATTTGCATCCGCAAACACACACAAATGAATAGATTACGTTAGATTGGGCAGTAACAGGAAGGCGATCTTTCAAAGGGGCCACGGGAACTTTACGCACAGAGAAAACTACTTTCGGCTCAACAGCTGGAAAAACAGAGAAAATGCTTTTAACAGCTCTGCAGAAAAAACTGGCTCCACTGTCTCCAATAAATGGCACTTTGATGACAATACGCTTTTTCTCAGGACCAAAAACAGGAATTTTGTCCTCAAGAGCATATAACTTTAAACTATATTTGTTTTTAATGATTTCTTATCTTTGTTTAAACATATCAGTGATTTATCAATTCCATAGTGTTAGCAATTCAAATGCTTGTAGATCTGTTTCACACCGGTGTAATGCCTGAAAGAGAACCGGTCGAAAGGCCTCGCATGCACTTTGCGTTGTTTTTTGTTTACAAATTATGCAAAGGGTCAAACTTCTTTCATTTGTTAGTTTTTCTTAGAAAATATCCTCTGGTAGAGATTAGAATGGTAAATCTCCGGTGAAGATTGATCAGAGTCTAAATATTTTTGAAATATGTAGTTGATCAAAATATCTTGATAATATACATGCTTCACATCTAAAGTATTTAGCCGTTCAATCTACTTTCGCATCATACATGTTCCATGCATCTCATTGCTCATTCGATACATGATAATCTGAAATACGATAATTCATACGACGGTAATTGATATACACTTATCCCTGTCACACAGAATTATTACGGCAGAACTCTGTGAGGAGATATTTTTTGACACTTCGTATCAATAAAAAGTTTCGTTATGATATTTTTATGTGGTGTCAATAAAAATAGGAATAATCTTGTCATCGTGCAATTTTCTATTCACGCGTTTTGCATGCTTACTCCATTTGCTTTTCAATGAATATCATTCTTACATCAAATATGCAACTTTCTACTTAAATCTAGCATTAGCGGAAGTTAATGAAATTTGAATCGATTGCCATGAGAAGCAACAAAATATTAGTTTGACGACTTCTCTGGGATAATTTTCACGCATGTAGTATCTAACATAGTAAATGCATGAATAAATGATTTAGGCCTACTACAATCTTATTTTTTTAACTTCATTTGATTAAGAAATGTAAAATTTGAAATCTAGTCTGTAGGCTTTCAACTTAACTAATCATCTTTCTACGAGTTAAATAGGTAGCACTTAAAAGAATAGTCAAGAATTATAACAAAAAACGGAATCGTTTAAATTTTATTAGAACCTTAGGCATTTGTGGTGCATGAACTTTGATTATAAGATATTTGTGATGAAGTAACATGTCTATTTATCATATGACAGGTGATCTGATACACTTGAATCTTTATAACAAATCTTAACAACAATTTTGATGCTGCAAGGCCTCTACCTAGATAGACCTAGAATCTTGAATGAAAATGAAACTAAAGATGGTACCAGAAAAGGAAATTGCACTCACATCATTCACCCTTGCAGCAGGTGGGTCGTGGGTCGTGGGTCACATATGCCGTGGGTCAGGTGTGTCATGGGTCAAGTTTCGTTGACCCACTTCCAACTCTGATTGTGACAGTACTTTTTAAGAAATAAGTACTTTTCAGCTTCGTTCCGTGCAAAAATTGTGCTGGAGGCGGGACTTCTTTTCTTGAAATTTTCGGAAAATTGTTTGCAGATTATACATTTTTTAACCGCTCTATCAACACCATTATTTCGTCAGAACTTTTGAATTAATCGATAATTTCAAAAAATGACCTCCATCAATTATCAAAAAAATCATGACATCAATGCTTGATCACTACTAATCACTTCAATTAGGAATCACTGCCATGTTATGGAACTAGATTAATCACGAGTACGTCTTATTTTCGATGTCCCAATTTAGTGAATTTTAACAATGTGGATCAAGCGACATGGCGACATTTTGATTTCCACACACAGCATATATGGGGGAAGATGTTCTATGACTTATATTTACTAATTAAATAATAGTGGTGATGCATTGCTGCAAAGGCTACACATTATGGTAATGGAGCAATCATAGGATCATCAAATTCAAGAGGGAGCTGAACACCGTCATAATAAATTCCTGACTACTGTAAAAATGTGATCCTGAAAAACGTGGGTGAAGTTTGCGGAACCAATTTCCTAGTCTCGTTGATAGTTGCAGTAAACCAATTTTATTTTGTCACGACCTGATCCAATGTGATCACGACATGATCACAAATACATGCTCCATTTCTCATAACAATGCGGAAGAAAAGAAGACAGAATTTATTGAGAAATTAATAAGAAAAAGAGATTTCCGCTAATTATACACAGTCAGATAAAAATTTTAATTTGGATATCTGATTGAAAACTGCATTGCTGATAAAAATGAAGCAAAAACTTCACACACGTTCGTGAAAATGGAACTCAAGACGCAAATATGTTCTTCATCTTGCTGAGCAGTTCATACAGTTTCAAGACCTTCACTCAATTAATTTACCGGTGAACATGTATATTCCCACAAAGGCACTGAAGCGTTAGGAGAGCCATGTCAATGGACACAGGAGCGAGGAAGCAAGCTCTTGTGGAACTTGCAAAAGGTAGTGATGCATCTCACTGCCTTTTTGGCATGTCAACTGGGGGGGGAGGGGGAAAGAGAGAGAGGAACTGCCACCCCCCTCCACTCCGGCTTTCTGTCCACACACTAAACCGTCTCAGTCCTCCCACTAGTATAACTGTTTTATTTGAACAATAAGAATTAGATCACTGTAAAATTTGAAACTTCAAGTAGGCGATAAATCGGTTACAATTCGACATAGCTGTGCAGATGTAGAGAAGGGTAGCCTCACAGAGATAGATTTGTTTGCGTTTGGATTAGTCTAAAGCGGACATAATCTTATCCTAGCCATTGAAAGCAGTGGCAGCAAGCGATAGAAATAGACATAGATATTTGTCTCTCTTTGGCTTGTGTGATTGGTCGAACACACGCATTGCAGAAACAGCTCTTATCAGCGAACACACGAACATCAGCGATCAGATTCCAGCCACGCCAGTCAAGTGAAAAGGACTTATCTTTGACTGAATTTTTCTCGTGATAAATTCGTCAAATGGAAATATTATTCACAGAGTTCGACTCTTCACGATATGAATCTACT